>JAEPRC010000358.1:0-13609 GCA_016758945.1 Mucor plumbeus
GTTCTACAGTCAGTGGATTATGCTATCCACGGGCTGTGGGGTCGTCCCCCTACTCTAGCTTTTACTCCTTTAATTGCATCTAAGATTGTTCTCTCTCAAGATAATTATTATGCTATGCCTCGTTCAGTTGGTGCCACTTCATGGTTACCTGATTGTTCACATTGGTGTATCTCCAATTCTTCTCGTTCATCCGTTCCAGTGGCTCGTATTTCTCTTGGTGCCTTAAGAAGGTATTGGCATCCCGTAAGGAATACCATTACTTCTCGAATTGGCCCTCCACTGAAATTGCCTTCTCATTTACTCCTTTCTCCTGCTTCATGGCGTCTTTTTTGGTCTCTCTCTTTGCCTGCAAAGGCTTTTACACCGTGGTGGCGTCTATTGCATGATCGTATTGGTCATCGCTCGTGGTGTCATCGCATTGTTCCCGATAAAGTTCTGTCTCCTGTTTGTGCTCTTTGTGGTATTGCTTCTGAAGATCTATATCACTTTGTCGTGGGTTGCCCTTATAAAGCGGACTATTGGAGAGATGTTGTATCCTTGCTGTCTTTGTGGGATCTCCTCCCAACTAGTTTGTGTATTTGGACAGCTCTTACTGGTTTTTGTTCTTTGGACATGGTTGAGTTAGATGAGGATGTACTGGTTGCTCTCGGTGCTGCGTATACAACACTTTGGAAGTATCATTGGCGAAGTGTCATAGACACGGAGCCATGGATTCCTTCTGTGGTTCTGAACATGGTCCGTCAAGACCATGGTTCTCTTTTCCATTCCCTTTTTCCTTCGGCAGGTGTTCAAACTGGCAATTTGACCCTGTCTTTAAATAGTATATAATCCCCCCTTAGAAATTAATAAAGATACACTTTAATACAAAAAAAAAAAAACGATCTGGCAATTCGTGGTCTTTGGGGTCGTCCTCCTTCTCTTGCTTTTTCTACGTTAATTGAATCCAACATTGTGCTCTCTCGGGATACATATTATAGTATGCCTCGTTCCGCAATCGCGGCCTCTTGGTTACCTGATTGTTCTCATTGGCCTACCTCCAATTCATCTTGTTCGTCTGTTCCTATTGCTCGTATTTCTCTTGGTGTTTTATAGTGTTTTATATCTTATGCAGGGTTTTTATATCGTTTCAATTTTTTTTGACGGGGTTCAAGTTTAAATAACATCAAAATAAATTATAGTGTTAGTCATTTATATTTATTGTTGTCTGGCGCATTATGTACATAATTATTTTGTTAAATCCAATAATCAGGATGGAGATATGAGCTCGGGTTAGCCACACTGAATGTAAGCCCATTAAAAATTGGCTTCTCACGCTACAACAGCCAAATCAGATCATAATTGTCTTTCTTTTGTCACATCTAATGTTACCTGATATTAAAACAGACTCTTCAATGAAATATCTTGACCTTCAGTAATGAAAACTCTCAAGTATTTTGTGAATAAATAAAGTCTTTCAAACATGGAAGTTAATTTTGTTATTTACCAATATGCAAATAATCTAAGGGCTCAATTTAATAATGGTAGTAAGCTATTAATTTTCTCATGCATATGTTGTACATATGATTTATTCTTTTTAACCGGATAATAAATAATCTCCTTTATTTACGAGATAATTTGTATATAAAATACCTAAAGAAAAGTATTTAGTACGGCTCCCAATATACAGCTTTTTTTTTTTTTATTAATTCTCTTGATTTTCATAGCTCTTATTACTCGAAACACAATGACAGTTGATCAGTCAAACCTATCTGTCATGCTGTACGGCGCAGAAGATCTTCGCTTGGTAATTATGCAAAATTTTAAACAATACTTAAACATTGATGCTTTTCTACAGGAAAAGATACCTATTGAAAGTCCAAACCCAGGAGGTATGCCTATTAATAATCAATAAGCTTGTTTTAGTTTTGAACAATCATTTCAAAATATTAGAGGTGCAAATCAATGTCAAGGCAACCGGTATCTGTGGCTCTGATCTCCATTATTACCACACTGGCCGTTTAGGACCAAGAATACTAGAAAAACCAATGATATTAGGTCATGAATCCTGTGGCATAATTACTCAAGTGGGAGAAGGTGTATTAAATCTTCATATTGGTGATAGAGTGGTTATTGAGCCTGGTCTTGCTTGTTCTCAATGCCAGCTATGCCTACAAGGGCGTTACAACCTATGTCCTAAAATGAAATTTTCGTCGTCATTGTTAGGTGGTGTAAACCATGGCACTCTAAGGGATTATGTTTGTTTTCCTTCTCATTTGTGCCACAAGTGAGATATTAAGTTGGACAAATTTATTGCATAATTTTAATTGTTGATTAATTTTTTTTAGAATGCCAGATAATATGACATATGAACAAGGAGCTTTGATCGAACCCTTAGCCGTGGCTGTACATGCTGTAAAACGTACACCAGTCGATGTCAATTCTTCAGTTGTAATTATTGGCGCAGGTCCGATTGGACTGCTTGTAGCAGCAGTTGCCAGTGTTAAAGGCGCATCTTGCATTGTTATGGACATCAACCAAAAACGCCTTGATTTTGCACAAATGTATTTACCGCCTATTAAAACAAAATTACTACCGATACCACTCAGGACAGATGCATTAGCATGGGCTGAAAATCAAGCTGCATTATTACAATTAAGTGCTAATACAATAGATGTTGTATTTGAATGCACAGGCGTTGAAACAAGTATTAGTTTAGCTATGCATATTGTGCGTCGAGGAGGTGTAGTTATGCTGATTGGTATGGGTACTGTTCAATGTGTTATGCCTATTGACTTGATTTCAACTCGAGAAATTGATGTCAAAGGGAACTTTCGATATGCTAATGTACACCCTGAAGCTATTGCTCTCGTATCTGAAGGTAAAATTTCTACAGAGGGATTAGTATCACACAGATTTCCGTTGGAGAAAGCTGTAACTGCATTTGAACATGCTAAGCAATCTTCAAATGCTATCAAGATTCAAATTGGAAGCTTTGAGTAATATTCTTTAATTAATTCAACATAATACAGCTTAAAAAGGCAAATTTAAACCGATCTAGCAATAGTATAAATAGAAGTTGTTGCCTGTCTTGAAAAGTGATAATTGTTACACTACATTCAAATTATTGAACTTGGTCAATATGATGTGTTACCAATAAATTTTTATGAAATATTAATGTACACACAGCTGCATATTTTTATAGAGTTAAGTATAATCGAAATTATAATACGGTGCAAAGAAATAAATTGCAAAAGTTTATAGAGTAAGATTCGATTTTGAAAAAGCAGGGAGCATTTCGATGCTGCACTTATTGCAGTGTAACATGAAAATTTACAACTGAAAAATTAAGCGCTATAAATCAAAAGATTTTCTTCGTTTTCTTTTAGAAAGTTTTATCTTTTCTTTCCCTAATTATTAGCTTTGATTTATTATGAAGCTTCATTTAGCTTGCTTACTTTCCTTATTTTTTGCAGTCTTCGTAAGTGCTATCGATAGGCCTACTGCTTCTTTACCTGCTGCTTCTGGTGGTATTGTTTGTGCAATGTCATTATGTCCAACTGCGGCATTAAATAAAAGAGATTTGGCGTGTCCAGCACATTGCAAGGACAATTGCCGAATTATCGATGATCAATGCTGTCCTGGTACTCAAAAGGCTGTCTGTAATAGTAACTCCAGTTCTGCTGTTGATTCATCTTCATTGGCAACATCTAGTTCTATGGCAATCCCAACTTCTAGTAGTTTGATTGCAACTTCTTCGATTTCTCCATCATTATCATCATCATCACCATCATTATCATCATCAGTTCAACCATCTCAATCTGCTGTAAATAATACATCAAGTGGTACTGAATCAACCAGAATTGTATGGCCATCTGTCTTGTTTATGGCCTTTGTAACTTTTATCATGAATGCCTTGTAATCTAGTGTTTTTTAGCGGGTTATCAAAAACGGCAATTATCATACAGCAGTGTCCCATTTATTTTTTTAAATAAATAAATATAAAAAACTCTCTTTCCTCTCTTTCTCTATATTTTTATTTATGTTATGCTTAAATATCTTTCACATAATGGCATTGCGCAGTCAAAATTTGCTATCTTTATATGTCTAATCTTTTTACTTTTAAATCAGTGTTATGCCATCTCTGATAAAAGACGTTTAGAATTAAAGTATGTTTATTTTTATAGTTAACGCTATTTATTTACAATTTATTTATTGACCTTTGATTTTTAGAAATCTGACAATAGTAAAATAATGAAAATATTATACACTAACAGTAAACTAAAAAGTGTTTATGAATAGGAAATGTTCAACCATGGGTGGAATAATTATATGCAGCACGCTTATCCAGAAGACGAGGTAAATACGAAATTGGATACAGTTAAATAATTTCATTCTGAGAATAAAAGTATTTAGTTGAACCCTTTTAAATGCAATGGTAGAGGCAGTGATAAATATAATCCGTATGTGTTATAACTTTTGAAAAAGATCGTGTAAACGCTGATTCTACTTTAAATTAGAGATAATATCAATGTCAACGATGTGCTAGGTGATTATTCATTAACACTTGTCGATACACTGGATACATTAGCTGTAAATATAAAGCACATAATATTCAAACTTATTATTTATATATAAGAGCAGATTTTAGGATCTCAAGAACAATTCGAAGAAGCTGTTAGTAAAGTTATAAAAACGGTTTCTTTCAGTCAAGATAACAAAGTCCAAGTATTTGAATTGAATATTAGGGCTCTTGGTGGTTTAGTATGTTGAAAAACTCTTGGAGGAAAAAAGGAATAGTTTATTAATGTTTTACTCAGCTTTCTGCTCATATATTGGCTACAGAGCCATCTTTCCACCATACTATAAAAGATTATAATAATGAATTGTTATACATGGCGAAAGATTTAGCAGATAGATTAATGCCTGCATTTCAAAACACCAAAACTGGCATTCCGTTTCCTCGTGTTAATTTAAAGAAAGGTGTACCACCAACAGAAACCACAGAAACATGTACTGCTGGTGCTGGGAGCCTTATTTTAGAATTTGGTATTCTAAGTCGCCTAACTGGCGATCCATCTTACGAACAAGTTGCAAAGAGAGCTCTCAAATCTGTTTGGCATCGTCGTTCCAATTTAAACTTACTTGGAAATGTCATTGATATTCAAACTGGCCATTGGATACATACAGCCTCATCTACAGGTGCAGGTATTGATTCCATATTTGAGTACATGTTAAAAGCCTATGTGTTATTTGGAGAACAGGAATACAAGGATATGTTTGATCAAGCCTATAAAGCATTACTACTATATGTTCGTGATAATTCAGGTTACCTGTATCGGAACGTACACATGAGCACTGGTTCACTTATGAGTTATTGGATTGATAGTCTAAGTGCATTCTTTCCTGGTTTACAAGTATTACATGGCGATTTGGAAGCAGCAATAAAAAATCATTTGGTTTTTTACAATATTTGGCGTCGATACCACGCTTTACCTGAACGATTTGATTTCCATCAAAAAACCATAGACCTTCCTTATTACCCACTACGACCTGAATTTATTGAATCTACATATCATTTGTACATGGCTACCAAAGATCCGTTTTATTTAGAGGTTGGCGAAATGGTTATAGAAGATCTCAATAATCGGACAAGAGTGCCTTGTGGATTTGCGTCAATTGGAGATGTAAGATCAGGGCGATTAGAAGATCGTATGGAAAGTTTCATGTTGAGTGAGACTCTCAAATATTTGTATTTATTATTTGATGCCGATAATTCACTCAACTCAATGGACAGCAATTATGTGTTTACAACAGAGGGCCATGTGCTAGGTCTACCTAAAAAGTATTTACATCGAAAGTTAAAAAAAGCTAGTGGCAAACAAGGCTTAATTACTTTACAACAATCACCTGCTGGTACATGTCAAAGATATAATCCTAGCCAACGACACTTTATATCATTGCCAAATGAATTGGAGATGACTTCGATAACCTATCAACCTCATATTGATTTTGCGGCCCATATCGTGGGGTACACTACCAATATTGCTCCATCAGTATCAATTCAAGGATACTGTGAATCTCCTAATTCGATCAAATCTTATAGCTTGTCATTTGGATATGCATCTCCATCAGAGCGATTCTTTAAACAGCAACATGTTAAATACAATAATAACAATTTGATGGATTTTTTGGGAGGATATTTAGCCAAATCTTTATCCGGATTGAGGATTGAGTTGACTAGTGGTAGAAAAAATGAGTATCTTGTGAAAGGAGGTTAGTTAAATCATACACTATTTTTTTCGATACCTTTTCATTTCTGTATATTATCTGCATGATCATTATATTCTCTTCTCCATTTCACACACACACACACACACACACATATTTTTTTTGTATAGATTTTTTTGTATTAGATCAGAGAACTTACTTTTATTTTTAAATTTATATTCTTATCTTTTTTATTTATCTATTTAAAATATCTATATATATATATCTATATGTATCTATATATGTATGTATACAGTGTATCCACCAAATATTAGGTAAATTCTGTTAATAGATAATAAAAACACATATATTCATATCATATAATATCATTTAGTTTCATCAAGAATCAAACATTAACGATACCATTGCATGCAATATATGATTATTTAGCAAACTCTAGTGATCTGGTCCGCTTGACAGTTCGTCAATCAGGAATAAGCAAAACAAGAGATTACTTATCGTCAGATTTTGACGTAAGTATCAAGTCAACTGGACAAAACCAATGCTACGAATTCATAGGATTAAAAGGAGAATTTGGTCCAACGTATCCTATTCAAATCAATATGGCAGAACTTGAGTTTATTAATGGCTTTGGGTGTACTCCTATTCAGTCAGGAAAAAATAAAGTTATGGTAATATCTAGAGGTCAATGTAATTTTGAAGATAAAGCTTGGTATGCTCAGCAAGCCGGTGCTCGTGCTGTAATATTTTTGAATAATCAGCAAGAAGGAAACTTATTCAGAATGGCATCCTCTGGCTCAAAAAAAATCCGTATACCAAGTGTTCTTCTGAATTATAACGATAGTTTAGCATTCATGCGTACAAGAAGTATTCAACAATTTAGTATGCACCAACTATCATCTGTCGATAATGACCCAAACGCTAAGTTTAAATTGTTCTTTCAAGACCAAATTATTCGAAATTTAGATGTGATTAATGTTTAAGACTCATTGTAAAATATTACCCTGTATTCTTTACTTAAAAGATTCTTTTTTATCTTTAGAAACAGTTAAATATCAACTTCTATATCTTATTTAACATTGACGATTAAAAATATATATTCAACTACTCCAATTTTGAAATATCTTTTTGGTTTAATTTATTAACTGATATATTCTGATTCAAATCTGACAAAAAAAAAAAAAAAAAGACAGATTCAATGTTTGTCAATGTATGTTGTGCCATGTTACATGGCCAAATATTTTGATTTGAAGCATTCATGAAAAGTTTTTAAAATCTTAGAACTATGTTGAAAGTGTGGAGGTCCAAATTTGAAAAAGAGGGAGCCAGAAATAGAATTTCCATATGAATTCCCTGTTTATTTACATGTGATTATTATATCATACCTCTTTCATTTTTATTCTTTTCATCTTTTTCTTTTTGATTTTTTTTTTTGATTTTTGATTTTTGATTTTTGATTTTTTTTTTTTTTTTTTTATATTTTTATATATATCTATTTTACAGAAAAATGGAGTACGTGGGTAGACTTGGAAGTATATTTACTTCGGTCCACAATTTCTATAATGAAATAAATCCTGCTACTTTATCAGGTGCTATTGATATTGTCGTTGTTGAACAAGAAGATGGAGATTTAGCTTGTTCACCATTTCATGTAAGATTTGGTAAATTATCAGTTTTAATGCCACAAGAGAAACGGGTAAATATAGTCATATTAGCTTAATGTATATGAAACACTTAAAGGAATTTTGAGAAAAGGTTCAAATCAAGGTGAATGGTGAAGTTGTGCCTTATGTTATGAAAGTAGGCGAAGCAGGGGAAGCATTCTTTGTATTTGAAACCGAACATGAAGTTCCCGAAGAGTTTCAAACTTCTCCTATTATGGAAGCAGTACCTGAGAAATCAGAGGAGGATCCTCCTTATCTTGATATTGGTGAATCAAAAGACGAAGAGAAAAAAAACAATCAAGGTAAAGAAGCACTGTTGTCAAATCGAGAAAGTTTTTTTAAAAAAATATAACGAATATTCGTATATTTAATAGAAAATAAAACTACAGATACTTTTGAAGATGATGACAATTTGAAGAAATTGCCATTGCCAGCAGAATTGCAATCACCTAAAATGATTATTGAAGAACAAATGGATAAAGTTGTCACCAAAATGGATCCATACAATACACATGAGGAAAATGAAAATTTACCAGAACCGCAAATATATCCTGTAGATGACGGTCATATTGTCGAGAGAGTGATCCCTGAAGCTATTACGACGACTACAGTAGCAAAAGAAAGATTTATTGTTCGTCCTGCTGGCGGTGATCTTTATAGTACTTTGATGGATGTTACTCATACATCAGTAAATAAAGAAGATAGTAAAGGTGACGAATCTATTGTTTTGGATATTGCTGGTTACAAAACAGGTGGTGGTGATTGGGAAGAAGAAGGTGAATTTGCTACACCTGGTGATGCTGATGCATTGGAAAAGGAGATGACAAAATTATTACTTGACGAGAATGTAGTACAATCACCTCCTGCTTTAGATCTCGAACTAGATTTGAACTACAAAGAAAATCAAAGTGAAAATTCAATTGATAGGGCTGAAACCAACTACAAAACTGCTGAAGGATCGAAAATAGATGAAATATTATCACAACCACAGCAGCAACAAGAGGATGAGCCAAAGAAAAGTTTATGGGGTTGGGGTAATGCTAAAAGGCAAGCAACAAATGATTCAATTGAAGTATCCTCTCCAATAAAACCTGATCCACCTATTGAAGATGAAAATGGTAATTTGGCACTTTTACCAGGTCAAATCTATCGCATTGAAATGAGTTTATGCGGCTTCTCTGCATTTGGTAAAGATGAGGATGAAAATGCTGAAGTATTCAATCAGCATATTGTTACATATGATAGCTTTACACACAATCCTAATATGTTGAATGATAAACGTCTCGTATTTCGTTATGAAAAAAGATATTATGCAGCTGGACGCACGGGTCCTTTATTTACATCACTTTTATTATACAAAAAGCCATTAGAAGAAACAATAGAAGATGATGACGAAGCTGCAGATAATCGTGAATCTTATCAGTTTGGTAAAGGCTGGAGACAATGGTTAAGCCGTTCATCAGTAGCGGCTCCTCCTAATACTACAGCAACTAATTCTACTAATGCTTCTAATGCTGCTGATGCTCCCTCCACTATCCAAGAGGAAGCACCTGCTTCTTCTCTTGGTATAAAAGAAGAACAAGAAACAACGACATTTACTACTACAACAACAACTACATCGGTTGGGTGGGCTGCTGATCATATTCATCCTGGTCAACCAGCAGAAGAGCAAGTACCTCATAAAGTATATGCGAAGACTTTACGTCTCACTTCAGATCAACTCAAAAGCCTTTGTCTTAAAAAAGGAGTTAATACTATATCATTCTCGGTTTCAAGCGCTTATCAAGGCACAGCCACTTGTGCTGCCAAAATATTTTTTTGGGATTATGGAATTCAGGTTGTTATTTCAGATATCGATGGAACCATTACAAAATCAGATACACTTGGCCATGTATTTACTATGATTGGAAAAGATTGGACACACATGGGTGTCGCTAAATTATATACAGATATCGCAAACAACGGTTATCACTTCTTGTATCTTACAAGTCGAGCAATTGGTCAAGCTGATTATACTCGCGATTACTTGAAAAAAGTAGCGCAAGACAAATATCAACTGCCTGATGGGCCTGTTATCATGTCGCCAGATCGATTATTTACTTCGTTACATCGTGAAGTTATCATGCGTAAACCTGAGGTATTCAAAATGGCATGTTTGAGAGATGTTCAGCGTTTATTCGGTGGTAGGGATCCATTTTATGCAGGTTTTGGTAATCGTATTACGGATGCAAGATCTTATCGTAGCGTCAATGTCCCTACATCTCGTATATTCACAATCGATCCTTATGGTGATTTGAAATTGGAATTACTATTAGGGTTCAAGAGCTCTTACATTCATCTAAACGATTTAGTTGATCAGATATTTCCACCTATTAATCGTGTAGTTGATGAAGAATTCAATGATTGGAACTATTGGAAAGCGCCAGTCGCAGATATTGATATACCAGAATTAGATGTTGTTGAGCCAGTATCTCCAAAGCCAAAACCCATTAAGCCTGATCCTTCTGTGTTGCCTGCAAGCTCTGTTGTTGCGTCCACATCATCTTCTGGACGTGGACTTTTACGTAGTTTTACTTCTAGATCTGACAGTAGTAATAACACAAACAGTTCAAATAGTCGTAAATTGCAGAGTAGTTCTAGTACACCAACATTGTTAAGTCGTAAATTTTCCATTTCTAGTAACACCAGTGATGAGAATTTAGCTAGTGATAACGAAATTACTAATGATCAGAAAGCGGGTAACGCTGGTGGCAATAATTCAACAGTTGATAGTTTAAGTACCAGCCCAACCAATTCAATTATGAACAAAATTCTAAGTGTAGGTGGTGTTCGTTCAACTTTGTCAAGAACATTTTTATCCAACGATAGTAGTAGCAACAATACAAGTGGCACTAATACGCCTAAAGTGATTGAAGAAGAAGTGGAGGCCGAGATTGAAAAAGAAAAAGAAGAAAAAGACAAGGAATTAACGCAGCAAGAGCAAGACCATATCGATCAAGATGTTGATTCATTATTAGACGATGACATTGATATGGATGATATTCCATTTATCTAGAAGAGAAATCTGTATTTTTACGTTATTTATTATTTCGCATACAATAATCATAATCATTTGAATAAAAAATCCCACAAAACACAACATTTGGCGTTACAGATACGCTCGCATGATTCATTCATCCACGTGTGGATGTGTATTGGTCAAGTTCAAAGAATACAAACAAATAAGTAAGCAAATAACAAAATAAAAAGAGAGAGAAAAAAGGGTTTTTTTTTATTTGTTTAGATATATACATTAATTAATTGAATTATCAATTCAATCATTCATCAAATACACTGTTAAATGTAGGTCCAAATGTGGTTTCATTATCATCAGATAATGAGCGATATGAATTTGTAGTAGTTTCATGAACAGACTGGTTTTCGTTATTATACAATGCATGAATTGTGTTGTAATCTTCATCTTGCTTTTTCACAGCAGCATTGGCTTCAGAGGCAACAGGATGAGGAGTAGAAGGGATTAAAGTATAAGCACGGCATAAAGGACGACTTGAAAGGACCCAACGACGAGAAATTAAAGCAACTGAAGACATGTTTTTTGATTTTTATTATGAAAAAGAAAGATAATTGATTAAAAAAAAAAAAAAAAAAAAAAGGGAAAAAAAGATCCTTTTTATACGATAACATTTTGTCAAAAGAGTATAGACATACAGGCAGATCTGGGCGTTTTTTCTTTGTTAATATTTGCGCTTATAAAAAAATCCCACGGATACAACACCAAATTAAGTTAACTTATCCATTTATTTGTTGGTGTTTTTGCTGATTCTTTTTCCAATCTAAATAACTCACAGAGTGTAAGGGTTTGGTATCTGGTATCACATTTAAAGGAGGTCCTGCAAACCACAAGATAGGTCCATCAGATTGACGTTTATATGATATGTCTATAATGAGACAATATTAGAAGAGTGCTATTAGTTCAACAAGTACTAAAACATACCTAATTTCTTTTCGGGTTGTGGTTGCTGTTGATGCTGCTGTTGTTGTTGTTGAATATGTTGATTTACTGCATTCAGTGAATCAATTACACTTGCTTGTGTAAATTGCTGTGATTGTATAGGCTGCTGTTGTTGCAGAGTTGGTGGCGTTGGTGCAGGTTGTGGTTGTATATTATTATAAATAAATGGTTGAGATTGCATTTTTAATATAATAAAGTAAAAAAGCGACAAAAAACAAAAAAAAAAAAAAGAAAAAAAAAACGCCTCCCTTTCATGTATTGAAATACAGTATTTAAACTTTAAATTCAGACATTTTAGGAAAATATTTGGACGATTTCCAATTGAATTTTTGGACGATTGTAGTTGTATATTGAGACAAAGCGAAAATGAAATCTAGACAAAGTGAGAATGTAAATTCGTAAAAATTGTGAATAATATTTGGATGAATGAAATGTTGCTTCTAGATGATAGTAGTTGCTTAATTAAACATTTATTCTTTATGAATTAGGCTCGTGCTCAAAAGAACTAACATTGAAAAAGTGCAGTTTAATACTTTATAAAAAGTGCAATACGTGTTGAAAAAGATAAAAACATCACAGGAGAGAGTAATGTCTTACAATTATTTTCACTGTAAGAAAAATAAGAAATCATTTCTTTCTAGCTCTAAGCAATTCTTTAAATACACAATAAATATAGAGAATGGTTTGTGCCTTCGTATCATGGAGTAACGCAATTTATCATTTTTCTTTATATTATAAGTAGAATGATGAAAAGAAAAACTTTTGTTCATTTTTTTTTATCTTTTTTTCTTTCTTTTTTTCTATACATTTTGCTTCTTCTGCTTTAATATTGAAATTACTTCATAATTTGAACATTTGGTATGTGTAAACATTGATTACTTTAGATACTTTGAATACTTGTTTATTATAGTTTCACGGCTCTACTCTCATGAAAAGATGATTAAATGTAAGTATCACATCTAAGAGATGTCCTAAAGAGAGCCTTTACTTATTAGAAGGTACGATATTGCCCAAACATCCTGTATTTCTATTCAAGACCTAAAAGGCTTTTCTTGCTATATCTCTCTCTCTCTCTCATCTGTATTTGAGCATCGTTTTTAAAACTTTCGCTATCATTACTTTTCAAGGCTTTCTATTACAATGATGTATCTACTACTTCAAGATTGCCTTTGCAAAATTTACAAGGTTTTTTTAAGCCTGTAATCTTTGCTAAGGCTCAATATTGATGTTTCTTCAAGGCTGGTGCTATGTGATCAAGGTCTAAAGGTTTTCCCCCCCTCCTATTGTTTCTTGGAGTAGGGTTTTTTAAGCCTATGATCTTGCTATTCTGTTTTATTGATTGTGATTTGGTGTCTCTTCTACTGCAAGAAGGTGTCTTCAAGATTTACAAGGTTTTTTCCCCTCCTACCTACTTTGGGTGGGGTTTTTTTTAAGCCTGTAGTCTTTGTTCTGCTTTAATAATTTCAACAACAATGGTGTTTCAAGATCTAAAGGTTTTTTCCCCTCCTACTAGTCTTTGGAGAAGGTTTTTTTTATGCCTATGATCTTTTAGGGGTTTTCAAGATTTACATTACTCAAGATTGCTGTACTCAAGACTCCAATGTTTCTATTTCTTCCTCAAGACTGGTGCACCTGAATGGTATTCTGCCGACTTGTTCTGAACTAAGCACGATTAATTCGCATGCTTTAAGGAGCTTGTTTGCAGAATGCTTTATGAACATGTAAA
>JAEPRC010000358.1:13618-43166 GCA_016758945.1 Mucor plumbeus
CAATGTTTCTATTTCTTCCTCAAGACTGGTGCACCTGAATGGTATTCTGCCGACTTGTTCTGAACTAAGCACGATTAATTCGCATGCTTTAAGGAGCTTGTTTGCAGAATGCTTTATGAACATGTAAATAATTTCTCACACTGATATATTTATTTATCACTGATATCTTTTTAACAAATGAACGGTGTATGATTATTAACTTGTTCTAGATTGATTTTTTAGACAGTATTCTATTATCTTACAAGTCAAGGTGGTGCAAATGTCTAAAACATTATAGTATTGTATACTCTGCATCTCTGGCTTGGATATTGATACTTCTAAAGAAAATGATGTGAAGTTTGTTTATATATCGCCGTATCGAATACGGTTTCTTCTTCGGAGGTTTAGATTATTACAGGTAAGTTCATTTAGGTTAACTCTTTCAGATAATACTTAATCTTTTTCAATTTTTCTCTTCATCATCTTTAAATCTCATTCTCATTTCATCCCAATTTTATCCTCACTTTATCCTCACTTTATCTAAATCTCAATTTCCATTATATCTAAATTTTATTTTCATTATATTCGAACTTTATTCTCACTATATCCAAACTTATTCTCATTTCATCCCAAATTTTACTTATTTTGTCAAAATTTAAAGTAGAAATACTGTAGAAGGAAATGTATCTATCCGTTATCACTTTTTGATCTGGCCAGGGCAAATAAAGCATATCGAAGATGCTACGTGCCCACTGGTCATTTTTTATTAAATAAAATTATATATTTAACCGTAGAAGGAAATTTATCATTAAAAGCCAGACATATTCAGTCAACAAAATTTTTCACTGTATTTTTTATTTACTTTTTAATCAAAATGGGAAAGAAACAAACAGCTAGAGATCAACTTGATGATGATTTTGAAATTGAGCAAGGTCAAGTATATGCTCGTTCTTTAGGTCCAAGAGGAAATCATCAACATGAAGTTGAATTTATTGATGGAGAAAAGAAATTAGTGACACTTCCACCTCGTTTCAGAAATGTAGTTTGGTTAAAAAGAGGTAAGAATTTGCAAATTAAGTTTAGCTGATCCTTGCAATTTTAACAAACATAATTTAGGTCATTATGTAATTGTGGACCCTACTGTAGGTATTTCTGAAAAAGTTGCTGGTGAAATTGTTCAAGTATTATTCCCAAAAAACATTAAAGATCTTAAAGCAGCAGGAAAATGGTGAGATTTTTTATACTTCTTTCCAAATTGATGTTATTTTTTTTTTTTTTTTATTAATCAATATTAAATTTAAGGCCTGAAGAATTTTCTGATCCTAAATCAGAGCCTAATGTTCCATCACAACAACCTTCAAAGGGTGAATATAATGAAGATGAAGAAGGAGAGGAAGAGGAGGAAGATGATTTATTTGTAAATAACAACAGACCTGTTATGTCTGATACAGACTCTTCAAGTGAAGAAGAAGACGAATAGATACCCTTTAAATGGGAGGAAGGTTAGGCAAATCACCTGGATTTGTTGGTGGTAAATTTTCTCTTTCCTCCAACATTAACAGAGTCATGAAAATCGTAAAAATTGTTAATGTAATCAAGCTTATTATTGTCATGCAAATGTTTGCCTTGCGCCATGCATTTTCATATACATTCTGGCTCTTCCAGCAACACCCAATGAACCATAATGGAGGAAATAAACTATGATTTTATATAAATAAATTATTTAATGAAACTGTATTAATGCATTTATTATAATTACCAGCCTAATACAAAGAGAGCTGCATTTACAGGAAAATGGCGATTTCCTCTATCTTTACTCTTGATAATATATCTGTATCGTTGAGGAGGCTCTGACGCTTGTTCGTATAGTTGTTTCTGATATTGGTAGTGTGCATCTTGATAACTAAATATTGGCTGCGGCTGTACCGAGCCATATGAAAAATGACTTGGCGGGATGCTTGGCGGAGCACTAGGCAAATAATTACTACTGGAAGCTTCCTGTTGTAGTATATTATTGTGATTTTCAGTAGAAGCAGATTCATAAGAAGGGGGGGATGGAACATGCGCATCTGGTGAATTGGGATACATATTTTTTTTATCCATTATTACCTTTAAAATTTTTGATTAAAATAAAATAAAAGAAAAAAGAATAAATGCTAATTTGAGAAATATAACTTTTTTAAGTCACCTGGATCAAGAATGAAAAGCGTACGTTGTAGCACATTAATATCAGTTACAACGTAACCACCAAAGAGTTTAGAAGAAAGATGGACCCTATATCCAGTATTGGATTTTCATATTTTGGACAAAAAAGATCAATGTAAAATAAGATATTTTGCTCTAACATTCTTATTAGCTGTTAATTTATAGCAAATGCCATTAATAATATCCTTGAATATAATGATAATTATGTTAGCGGAAAAAGAACAAGGCATAAAAAGTTTTGGTCCAAGACAAATTCTCAATAAACAAGTTCAATTGCAGAGCTGGATCTATAAAATGATCCTTGTAAATATAATAGGTTCATATTCATACTTATACAAAGGGCTGGCAAATGTAAATAACGTACGGCTGTAAATGAATTTGAAAAAGTGGCAGTACAACTTCAACAAAATGCATAAAGAAGGATCTTTATAGTAATGTGTATTATCAAATGGCATTTGCATAATTTATTTTCAAATCATAGTAATTATGGTTTATGAGATCATGCAGACATAAGTATATAAGAGCATTGGATATAACATGTGTGCACCTTTCATTGTTGGATTTTAGATACAAATATAGGAACATTAGGGCCATTTAGGCAACAAGCACCACGCTCGTTGTTGAGTGGTTGGAATTTCTTCGAAGCTTTAGTAATATCATCTTTATTAAATTTCAATTAATAATAGATATAAAGTGTACGTTTTTTATAACAATAACCATGACGTTATAAAGAGAGAGCAAGTTGCATGTAAGACTCTCTACTTTTAGCCACATCAAGATCAAAAGTATATAAAAGAAGTAAAGATAAATTAGTTTCATTAGACTAAAAGTACCCTTGGTTGCAAATTTCAACTTTAAATTAAGAGTGTCAGATATTGAAATATATGGTCCGATAGAAGAAATTCAAATTGACGACAGTGAGAGCGAAAGTCAAATCAATGATAATCAAACGTTTGCAGTAAGATATGTTACTCTCATGAGTTACATGCGTGCTGTAAAAGCTAATGAATGAGTAATGGAAACTTATCGAAGTTTAATAACCAAATCTTCAAGGAACAAATGAAGATGAAAGTGGCCAACAAGAACAAAATGAACAACAGTTACAAAGAAGGAACAAAACAAAACAAACTTGCCCAAGAGAAAGGGGTAAAGCTATGTAGCTTATGCCAAGACGGTTAGTCTATCAAAGCAGATACTAGTAAAAAAAAAGGTATTACTCTTCAAATTGCTTATAGATATGCTCAATATTACAGCAAATACCAAGTTTTCGATATCTGGAAACCAAGAGGGCCACCAAAAGCGCAAGCACTAAAAGAAAGACATAAGTTTTTTATCTGGGATCTTATTGACGCTTGTGGCACTTAAGCATTAGATCACTTGTGTGAAAAACTAATGCAGTACTTTCTTGAGCTGAACATCTTGAGAACGGCATTCTACTTTTTTGTTAGAGATATGCGCATACATCGTGACATTATCATTTACGTGAACTTTTTTTTTTAAAAAAAAAGCTGTAAAAAGAGTGCAAGTAGCATTTCATAAAATTTTAAAGTTAAGAGCTTATTGCAAATGATATTATATAACTCAATCCAAGTGAAACTTTTAATCAACAGCTTCGTTCTTATCATTCATTATTTGAAACACTCTTAGCAAGTTTAGGTCTAAATCACGAAATACAATAATTTCCTAACCCGCACATTTAGATGACCAATTTATATTTCAAATCAGCGGAAAAAAATAAAGCCAAAACTTCCGTTTACTTCTTACTGTGTTGTTTGTGTTGGCTGTAAACTACACACTATGATGTACTTCAATTCAATTGCCTTGAAAATTAATAATATAATTCAGAAGTTCTTGACCTTAAAAATAATAGCATACTATTCTGTAATTACTTGGTAAGTATATGATTATTTGTCTAGGAAACATAGTTAACCAAGATAATTAATAACATTATGGTGCTTATAAATTAATGGATTATCCTTTTCCCTAAAAGGCAATATTCGTATACTTTAAGTAGACATTAACAGTCTAGTTATTAAATCACCGCTACCGATTATTCAGCATGAGGATATATATAAGAGCAAAAACAAAATCGAATCGAAATCAATCCAAACAATATATCAACTAAAAAAAAATGAGTACTAAAGCTTTATTCTCTCCCGCTAAAGTCGGCACCAGCACTCTTAAACACCGTGTTGTCCTCGCTCCTTTAACAAGATTTCGTGCTCAATTGAATACAGCAATCCCAACTGATCTTCAAGCCGAATACTACAAGCAACGTGCCTCTGATGGCGGTCTTTTAATCACTGAAGCAACCTTCATTTCTCGTCTTGCAGGCGCTTATCCTCAAGCTCCTGGTATCTACAACAAGGAACAAATTGAAGGCTGGAAGAAAACTACCTCAGCTGTACACGAAAAGAATGGTGTTATTTTCTTGCAATTATGGCACATTGGTAGAGCCGGTTCCAAATTCCTCAACCCTAATCAAGAACAGATTGTAAGTGCTTCTGATATTCCAATTACTGGTAAGAACATGCAAGGTGGTGAATATGAAGTACCTCGTCCTCTTGAAATCAATGAGATTAAGGCCATCACAGAAGAATATGCTCAAGCTGCCAAGAATGCTATTGAAGCTGGTTTCGATGGTGTTGAGATCCACGGTGCTAACGGATATCTCCTTGATCAATTTATCAATACTTCCAGTAACAAACGTACTGATATTTATGGCGGATCAATTGAAAACCGTGCTCGTTTTGCATTGGAGGTAGTGGATGCTGTAGTTAAGGCTGTTGGAGCTGAACGTACTGCAATTCGTTTCTCTCCTGGTGGAGCTTTCCAAGATATGCAGGATGACACAGTTGAAGAAACTTGGAGTTATTTGACTTCTGAATTACAAAAGAAGCATTCTGATTTGGCATACTTGCATTTCATCGAATCAAGAGCAAACTTTTTTGATACTGCTCAAGTCAACACCGTTGATACTCTTGAACCATACCGTAAGATCTGGAAGGGTCCTCTTATCACAGCTGGTGGCTTCTCTACTTCTCTTGAATTTGCCGAGGAAATTGCTGAAAAGACTGGTGATTTAATTTCATACGGTCGTGCCTTTATTGCTAATCCTGATCTTCCTGAACGTCTTCGTAATGGGTGGGAATTGAACGCCTATGACAGAACCACATTCTACAACCATGGACCTGAAGGTTACACCGATTACACTTTTTATAACGAGAAAAAATAAGAATTTACTCAAAGATACCATGGCTCTTCGAAACTTTATTTACGAATATATCAATAAACATTATAAATTAAAAACATGAATTTTATTTTTAGTGAGTTTAACTTGAAAAAGTAATTTTAAAGCTTTTGGTATGATTGCAGTAATATTTTAGTTACTAAAGTTGCAATTGCTGTGCTTTTCAAATAGATTACCATATACTACTTTGGCTGAATATGTATTTTTTAGTTTAAAACTCTTCTTCCATATCTTCTGTACCCAATGTATCGTATGCGTAAGAGTTGATAGGAAAAGAAGATCCATCCCCTAATGATTTACCAACTGGTAATAATTTCTGCCAAAGAGGTCCTTTGCCAAGCACTTGCTCAATATTCTTGCGAGTACCAATATCCCACGGATTGAAATATTTGCTTCGCATTATATCTCGACTGGAACCTCCACCCATTCGATAATTTGCCTTCTCATAATACTCAATAGTTGATCTATTCTTACATAACTGTCTAGTATGATAGCAAGTGAAGGGTACTAAAAACAGGCCAAAAATACCTGAGATAAATATTAGCAATGCCCAATTTAAATTGAGGCCCAAGATGCTCATTGGGCCATTCACTTGAATAATCGTTGGTGGTAACGTTGTTGCAAAAACATATATACAGTATATAGATGCATACACAAGAAACAAGTAAAAAGCTTTGTAATTCTGAAAGCCAACACAGTTATTAACCCACGGACAGTGGCTGAATATAATTTGAGTCAGATAAATGAACTTGTTTACTACAAACAATACTTACTGATCCATTTTAAGGACACATTTTTTACATTGGCGACAATGATGTGTTCTATCAAATTTCTCCAATTTACATTTCTGACAGTATCTTTTGTTACCATCACGCTTAACTGTAATTGGAACAGGACTACGTTGCTCTGACTCTTGCATTGCAATTATATCTTTGTTGTGATTATGAGCCAGCAGTCCAACTGCATCATCTTCTTCCTCATCCCGCTTTTTTTGCATCTGTAGTTGATTTTTAATTGATAATTCTCATTCAAGATAAAGAAATAGACAAACTTACATCTACAGTAAAACCTGGTGATGTTCTACAAACTGCCCAATAACTCCACATGCATAATATAAAGATAGGGTGATAAAATAGTATATACAAAGAGCCTATCAAAAAAAAAATGTTGGAATGCGGTTTTTTGTAGTGAAAACTGGCTTTTCTTTTACCTTGTAACGTATGGCCTTCCTTCAATAATCCTACTGCCAAACTAAAGTTAAATGCCCAATAGCTCCATGTGAATATTAAACACAATAAAACAACAGGTGAAGCATTCACCACTGTCATCGTACATTGTTGAATTTTTTTGAACGAACACCCCATGGCCACTAAAATGGAAAATGGTGAAGGAGATGAAAAATTTACATTAAGCGGCGTCTCCCTTAATTAATTTATAATCATCTTGCCGGTCGTTGAAAATATAAGGGTGATTGCCGCACTATAAAATGAATTGCTCAAAGTACAGAGGTGGCAGAGTAAAAGTATCATAACGTAGATAAGTTACTGGATAGATTTTAGAATCTCATAAATGCATTATTTCAAATAATTAAATTGTATTCTTGATACGCTAACTGACCGTTGTGATACAATAAGCTTTATCCTCCTAATGGCAATATTGATACAGTAGCAGTTGCTTTATACCATTTATTTTTAAAAATAAATTATAACATATGATATCTCGAAAGTAGATGAAATTTACTACTTTTTTTTTTTCTTTTGCAGCAACAATAAAACTGATTTATGATCCCTGCTCGACTTCCTTTTTCAATGAACAACTACAGAATTAAAGACTACGATGGAGTACTGGAAAAATGCTCTGTTCGTTTAAACTATCATTTGTCATGAGCTGGAAAAAAAATCCTCAACTAATACTGTACCTCACCACTCAATTTTCTCTGCTTCAAAGTTAAAACTTTGAAACCTAATATATTGACAAAAAATCAAGATAAACTAACGCTTATAGTGATGAAACTCACCTGTTTTGAAGTGCTCTTTAACATATTTAAGTACAAAAAAAAATTTGTAGTAGATTTCAGAATATTTGTTAAATTGAACAGCATGCAGTAAAAAGGGGTTAATTTTATTGTATAAAAAAAAAAAAAGAAAAAGGCTTAAAAAAGATACGACTTAAATCCTTCTTCATTAAATTATGGATAATTTACAATAAAATGGTATTTCTACTTCTCTATTTATGCTATTTAGCTATCTATATTATTTGGCATTTGTTCTATCAACTGTCAGTTATTTCGTAATTTTAAATATTTATTTGAGTTGTTGGGTTCTTGATTTACTTAGTCCAGAACGGCCTTTTTTAAATTTGATTTTGACACTATGGGAAAAAAGATGTGAAATGGGGTATAAACTACAACTTTTCTGAAAGAACTACGATGATATTCGCTACGAAAACTGCTTTATTTATATGGAAATTTTATAGAAAAGTGTAATGGAGTACTATGTTCTTGGGATAGTTTAGGCTATTAAGAAAAAAGTACTTTGGGTTGGGCGTTGGTGTTACTAATGTATTTTCAATATTGCTTTTGGCAATACTTACTATGTATTAATGGAGGTTAATATTTGACAAGCAGTATTAAGTAATATTGAGGGTTGTGTTTTAATATATTTATTTGAGTAAATTATTAAAATGGTGTAGAAGAATAAAACAGATATTTTCACTAATGTTTTAATATCTGTTTCTGCTTAAGTATTTATATGATTAATTACTGAAACAGTTCATGCAGTTACTTTACTGCTATGTAATGTGAATCATTACAAAAAGATATAATTTTACAATGGCCTTACGTAAAAATCAAATAACTGCAAATTTTAAATTGCCATTTTTGCGTTTTTTCCCATAGTGCGACAACTGGCAACTTAGATTGTCAAACGTGCGTTCAGAACAGCCCTTACTTGTCCTATTTGATTTGCATGTATTTTAGGTTTTCTACTACTTTCACACAACACATTATGAATACCCTCCTTGATATCTTTGATATTATAGAATACCCTTGTTTATTTATGATTTATAATATATTCATAATCTCTTATTTAAATTGCATGGCATAGTTTAGAATGAGATGGCTTTTTATTTACTATGTGGGGAAATACTACCTCTTAGTTCAGCACACGCATATTTTTCAAAATATTTAACGTGCATAATGATGCTTCATACCATAAAAGCTTGTAATTAACCAAGCAAAAGGAATTTATTTTTGAAAATACTACTTTCTAACTGTTCATTAATTGACTTTTCATCCAATGTCTGAGACGCTTTCATATCTCATATGAACTCATTAGTGACCATATGAGCCTATTGATGACGGTCTCATTTGAGCACATTTATGTGCTCTAAGAGCATATAGGAGGTCAGAGTGCATGACTTAAAATACTTTTACAATGTTGCCCTAAAAGCTGTACTACCAAAAAACCCCTCCAAACAAAGAGTAGACTTACTACATGTCGAGCTCGAATTACGAGACTTAAATAATAAAACTCCGGCTTATGAGGACTGTATCTTAAAATATCGAGAAAGTAATCACAAAATTTACTTTTCAGTTGATAAATCTTGCAATTTTAGAGTAATCTTAAAGATTAATAATTCATAGCAGATATATAAAGGAGAAAAATAAATTTAGTAAAAATCTCATTCAAGCTCATTGTTGCGTCCACGGTTTGTTATGATAAGTTGGAAGATAATGCACCTTTGGATTTGTAATCCCTATTGGGAATAGGAGAACTAATTGATTTGTGACAACACTCTTAATGTGTTCCTAATAAGTGACTCTAGAGTGAGGGATATATTTGATGAATATCAGGTACAATGCATCATGCAGGAATCAAATATATGCTATGTTATGATAGTAAATACTGATCTAATGAATAGTTATAATACATAAAATTTGTATATAAATAGGACAAATTATTGATATTAAATAAAGATTCTCTTCAGTTTTTGTGTGTGATTTAATTTAACCAGTTCCTTTATTAAATTATACATTTTTTCTTGCAACAATATTTATCTTAAATCTTGTGGCAATTCACTCATACATTATTTATAAAGCTATTTCCATTAAAAGCGTACAAAAACGCAACTTCAATGGTCTATAAATCGAGATAGCAACCGTTTAAGCACATACTTTATAAGCCAAAAACAATTTTTTTGTTTACTTTCATTATATTTTATCATAAAATTTTTTTTCGAAAAATCATGAATTTTCCCTTGTATACCCTCGTCCAAAATTTAGGTTTTTCGAAGAAAGCTAATAACTCTATGAAAAATAGAGCTAGAGTAACAAATAATGGCTCAAATAATAGGTATTTTTTTACTCTATTTGTTTACAATACTAGCTTAAAAACTTTATTATAAAAGTATTTTTAGAATCGCCAAAAAACGATTTTTATGTTTTTGCTTTTTTTACAAAATTTTTGGTGATAAACGTTTTCAATAAATATATTACTAAATATAAAATTAATTTTCATGTTGAGATTACTTAACAAAACTAGCCAAGTTACTACACACTTTTGATGTCAATTTTGCATTTTAAAAATTTTGGATTGTTTTTATCACTTTTTTTATCATCAGAAAGTTTTTATTTTAAAGTACCGCCACAGCTGAGATGTTTAAAAATTAGGAGAAATTTCGTTGGAACAGTTGTTTTTTGCAACTCAATTGTATATAGGGGATGTTTAAATCAGAAAGTATAGTAGTTACGAATGTGAACAGCTCATTATGCGCATGCAATATGTTGTATGACGGTGGTAAATTCTATTAAATTCACACAATAATTTTTTTTTGCCATTGGTGTGGTACAATTACAAATCTCCTATGCATGCGTTTTTTTTTTTCAAATATTTTTTTTCTTATTATAATAAATAGCAACAGCTAATTACAATTACAATGCTGGTGATGTCTTAACGTCTACTTTGTTGGCTCCTTTTGTTTAGTGAATTCTCACACATCATAAATTTCAGCTGTATTTAATATTAAAATTTATTCTTGTTTATATAAATTTACCAAACTAAATTGAATTTTTGAATACTCTTGTAACATATTTTTATTTATTTATTCTTATTTCAAATTGTTAGATATATATTTGCTGCATTCCTCTTAAAAATTTAATAGAAAAATATGGGCAGATTGAGAAACATTTAACCATACAGTATATCTGCTAAGAAATTTTACACGGACAATATAAGCATGCATGTGCTATTTATTCTCCCAATAAGCAGAAACATTTGGCCGTTGTAGAGACAGATACTGTGCATGATGATATAAACAACTTTTTTGTATTTAGTTTTTGGTTCGTTTTCAAGTATAATATTCACCGAGAAATTCTAGTAGTAGTGTAGTATAGCGGAATATTTGAACATCAAGTTTAAGTAAAAGTACAAATAAATGTTCTTTTTAAAGAACTTCGATGTGCTTGTGACCACATCAAATTTGAAGGTTCAAAATTTAGAAAACTTTGAGTACGCATATCTTTCAAAATATTTGGTGCACAAATGATACATCATACCATAAAAGCTTGTAACTAACCAGATAAAATAAATTTATATTTGAAGTATTATTTTCTAACTCTCCATTAATTGACTTTTTAGTCAATGTCTGAGATGCTCTCATAATGAGTCCATTGATGACTATAAGAGCCTATTGATTGTCTCATTTGAACACATCTATGTACTCTGAAAGCACCCAGGAGGCCATAGTGAAATGTATTTAACTAAAGTACTTAGAGGAGAGTTATTGCATGTAAGTAACAGGGTGTATTCCAGACTAAAGTAAAAAGATTCAAATTAATAAGAAAGTAATAATATTATACGTTATGATAGAGTTAAGTTGTTATTTGTAGCCATATTCTGGAAGCAAATTTATTGGATATTTTTTTGTTTGTACTATTATATAATGAAATGAGAATAATATTTGTATGTAATGAGAATCATACAGAGTGAGGGTGGGGTTTAGAGATGATGATAAAAAAAGAATTTAGACAATATCAAATTAGTCTCAGGCATTATTTCAAAGAGTCAATTCAAATGAACGTAACTATAATAATTTAATCTCTCGAAGAAAAAACCGTGTTTGTTACAGCGATATTGTAAATAAACTTCACAACATTTTCTGTGGAAGCATCAATTATCTAAGCTAAAGATGCAGAGTATACAATACTATAATGCTTTAAATATTTGTATCATCTTTACAAGCAAAATAAGCAGAATAGGCCAATATATATATATATATATATGATAAATTGCATTACTCCATGATACGAACGTTTGAAAGCACAAGTCATGCTCTACATTTTATTGAGTATTCACTTTGTCTGTAGTGAAAATAATTGCAAGGTATAACTGTCTTTTGTGATAGATTTATCTCTTTCAGTATGTATTGCACTTTTTATATGAAATAAAACTGTAATTTGTGAGCTCAATTCATAAAAAATAAATGTTTAAATTTAAACAATTAGCATCTAGAAACAATATTATTCAGAGTTTGTACGAATTTGCGCTCTTACTTTGTCTAGATTGCATATTTGCTCTGTCTCAATATATACAACTACTTTTTTTGCTATACATAAACGTTTAGGATGCTGCTTTTTATACAAGTATTATTATTGAAACCTTTTCTCCTTCTTCTTTCCCTTTGTTACTACTTTTCTCTTCGCCCCTTGAGTTCAAAAGGGGGATATTTAGTCAACTTCGCATGTACTTGTCATGTTCTTATACTCCAGAAAAGGCACGTTTTCTTTATATTTGGCTCTTTCAATGCATGTGAACAAGGATGAAAAAAAACCTCCTGCCTCTCTTTCGTAATAATTAAAGAGTACCATTTTGTTTGACAAATCAGTAAGCTAATCTAATTTTTCTTTCAACCCACAGTTATCAATACATTAATTAGTAAAAAAAAACATTGTGCCCCTACCCCTCAAAAGTCAAAACCTGATTCGGCATTATTATGTTGCTTAATGAGTGTAACTTAATAACCATGTGGGCTAGACGCATTTAACGTTGCAATTATATTGATTGCTTATTGGTATATACTTTTAAATTTGACCAACAAACCGTTCTGATATTGAGATATTACAAATATATGTACACCTTTGTTGGCTTTTATTTGTTTTATAAAACCATTTCAAACAAAAAAATATCTTGTCACCTGCGGTATCTGTATCAATTGCTTATATACTGCTGCATAGTATGCCATTAGTGTGTATATTCCGAGGTCGACGACCGGATTTGATATGTACACTTGGGGAATATTCTTGAGTATAAGAAACGGATTGACCCAGTCAAACGAATAAAGAGATTTTGATTTTTAAATGGGATATTATTGATAAACATGCCAAATTAAACTGAAATTGTATATTCATATCATCTGATACTTGTTTATGAACAGACAGGCAAGCAGACAGTTAGACAGACAAACTACTGCTTTCTTCTTTTAAAACAGATCTCCTTCACCCCTTCCTTTTGTATTTTCTTTGTATACATATACCAAGCTCTTTTTTTTTTTTTTGTACCTCCTATTTATTTTATAAGAATACATGTAGTTATTTAGTGTTCTTTCTCTCTCGCTCTGTCTCTCTCTATCTCTTTCTTTCTTTGATATTTTTTTATTCCATTTTTTTAACTATAGAATAGACCTGTTTTTTTAATTAATTTTGTATAATATAGTATTATTTAAATGGAATCAACATTAACTACTACAGCGCCTACTGTTCGGCATAAAACTATTATTGAACATGATACACTATCATTTCATGCTTTGCGTGCAAAGTTTCAACCCAGTCATCATGTAAAAAAGGCACCAACATCAGTAGATTTTGTGGTAATAATTTTATTTAAATATGTCATATTGAAAATTAACAATTACCAATAGGTAAATCAGGATAAAAATAATAGCAATAATAAGAAAAAAAGAAACTATACAAGCACTATGCCAAAGCGCATTACAGCAGTAGCTAAAAATTTTACAGACCTTTCAGATCACCTGTCCTTGAAAAGAAATATTATAAATACGAGTTCCTTAAATGATCTACCAAATTCAAGAATGGCGCCTTCTTTGTGGTCTAATAATAGCAGTTCGACAGCAACGGATGATTATTTGATAGAAAAAGATGATATTGAAGAAGATGATATTGAAGAAGAAGATGATGATGAAGAAAGTTTATCTACAGCAATATCAATATCGTCAATTCGAAGCGCTGTGCCTCGAACAGGGTCATTTGTAAACGAATTGAGTAAAAGGCTAGCACAATCTGGAAAAAAGGGGGAAGCTGTTAGCCATATTACTACTGCTACTAATATTAATACAGTTTTCGCTACCTCTACTACATCAATTAGACGATCTGCGCCTTTAGATGAATTGATGTTTCCAATGCCAGCATCAATGCAACATATTCGCAAATCTGTACCTGCTTCTGCGTCATCGCCATCGTTAATGAAGCGGTCTACAACAGGTACAAGTGTTCATAGCATGGCATCGAATACATCATCTACAGTTATGGATTGGAAATGGTTTCCTCATTTTTCTTCAGCATCGCTGCCACCACCTTTATCAGACCAACCACCTTTGACCCGTTCATCGGCATTAAAACGAGCTCGTGTAGTTCAGGAGTTGATATCAACTGAAAAAAGCTACCAGGCTGATATGGAATTGATTCAGGAGATATATTTAGATGAACAAATATTTTCAAAATTAGAAATTAAACAGATTTTTATAAATTTGCTGGATATAATTGCATTTGAAAAAGAATTTATTCAGCTATTAGAATCATGTCAACAAGATGAATATCATAATGAAAACAAAATGACTATTGGTATTGCCTTTAGTATGATGATGCATCGTATAGAACAGATTTATGGTAGTTATTGCAAAAGACATGAAGATGCGGTTTGTAAGATTCAGGAATTAAGCCATAGATCATCTTCGATTCAAACATTTTTTACGGTAAAACAGGCAAAAAAAACTTACTCTTATTATTACTGAAATTATTTATTAAAGTAGACCTGTAAAGAAAGGATTCAAGGACGAACAATGTGTTGGGATCTACCAAGTTTATTAATTAAACCAGTTCAACGAGTATTGAAATATCCTTTATTATTGCGTGTAAAATAAATAGCGCAGAATACTCTAAAGTTCTTATCTAAAAATAATACCTTATTTCTGTTTAGGAAATTGTTGCATTAACACCTGAATTTCACCGTGATTTTGATCAATTAGTCATGGTTACAATGGAAATTCAACAAGTAGCAGATCATATTAATGAAATTAAGAGAAGAAAAGAACTAGTGGAACAGTTGATGAGCGATAAAAAGAAGATTGATAAAAATGTAATCAACAAAAAGTTTACTAGAAAAATACATCGCAAAAAGCAAATTTCAACAATCCAAGATGTTCTTTTTGATAATCTTTACAAGCAATTTGAATCTAAACAGGAAATGGCAAAACAATTTGAGAAAGCTGTTCAAGAATGGGTAATCAAAATTCAGGATAATATCAAGGCTTTGTCGGATCTGGTTGATAGCCTCGATTCAGTTTATGGCGACTCTGATGGAATTAGTTTAAGAAGTATAAGCGCCTTTAAAAAACTAGTGTTTCAATTACAATCATACTCAGTTGTAAGTGATGTTTCAAAGAGAAACAAATAAAAATAAAAAAAAAAAAAAGGCATCTAAACAATAAATTATTTAGGAAAATACAGTTCAAGTAATCTATAATAAAATTGAAGCTTACCTCAAGTTGTTCAAGAATCCTGCACATGTTATAGATAAAAGAAATCGAAAATTAATTGATTATGATAGAATTCAACATCTGGTATCAAAAGGTGAAATGCCAGATAAACAACTTCAGTTATCAGCAGAGCAATATTTGTCACTAAACGCCCATTTACTTGATGAATTACCCACCTTTATATCCTTATCTTCAGATTACTTTGATATAATTATTAATGAATTTGCTGGAATTCAAGCAAAATATTGGCGTCAACATAAAACAGAATGGAAATCATTAACGATTGAATTACCATTTGGTAAAGAATATACTTGGTCATGTATAGAAAATGACTATGAAACTAATATGAAGCGACTTGTATTTCGTCTAAATGATATCAAAACAAACCCACAACGACGAAAACAAAATACTATTGAAAAGATGACTTTACCAACCACCACAAGTTTAAAAGGTAATAATGTCAGTTTCGAAATCATAAAATATAACTCCTAATTATTTAATAATACGGATTTGGATCATGTTTCTCTCTACTTTGACTCTTCAAAAGTTGATGAGCGAAATACCAGCAAGAAATACGATAGTTTATTTAGTGAATCACAACCTGCTTTTCAGTGTACTGCTCTAGTTGACTATGAATCGCCTGAAAAATTAAAGATTCAAGAAGGTGATTTAATTCAGATTTGGCTACCTACCGTAAATTATAATAGTACTTCAGATTCAACAACAACAACAACAACAACAACAGATACCAGTAGTGCAATTAGCACAGAATGGTGGTATGCTAGTAAACAACAAGAATTGAATGGACCAATTTATGGTTGGATTCCATCAGATATATGTGAGAAAATCTGAATAAAATAAATTTTTGTTTTTATTGTTTTTTTCTTTTTTTTTTTTTTTTTTATATATATATATTTCAATAGGTTTAGTTGGGGACCTTTGCCTCATTTACATATGTATTTTAAGACATACGCGGGGTTCGTTCCATATATATATGAAATGTTAATACAGTTTTCGGGATTCCTGCCCGATGGAAATTTTTGAAAAGTACATTAGATTGGCTGATCTCCGGTTTAACTGAAAATCAGAGAAAAATTTCTCTTTTATATGTAAATTGGTTCATTGTATAATTAGCTAGTCTGTACAGCTTACTTTCTCAGTGTTATGGCTTTATGAATTTTGTGTTACCTCATCTCTTTATGCTACATGAGATATTTCTGCATGAAAATTACCTGCAGTGTAAAATCAGGGCACTTGTCAAAAAGTTCCCATTTTATTCTTCTTGTTTATAAGCGTTTAAAAACCAGAGAAATTGGTCTTCTTTATTTGTAAACAAGCTGCTATTTAATTATCAAACACAATAGTTTTTTTTTTTTTTTTTTTTTTTTGAATACATATAACCGTTTGACATTGGAGACTACTTAAAAATTGTAAAATCGCAAATTTCATGAGTAATCACTTTTATTCATTAAATATTACACTTTTTTAATACCAAGGAAATATTCTTTTAGTTTCTTGATATCGAACAAAAAAAAATGGGATCTGAAATCTGAATCCGGGTTTGATGTGTTTCTAAACAAAAAACATCAAATTGGGATCAAGAAAAAAATGCCAATCTTTTGCCAATCTATTCATCTACTCCTACTGAAATCGCATCCTAAAATCTCTACAATATAAAATACACCTTTGCCTTTGTATAGCATTCTTTTTTTTTCCTTCTTTTTTCTTTTTTCTTTCTACATCTTAAAAAAAAGTTATTCAACGTAAGTTCTAATTAAATGTATTTTATATGTATGTATATATATATATATTAAATCGAAGTCTACTGACAGTATGTCTGACGAACATCACGAACAACATACCTTCGAAACTGCCGATGCTGGTGCTTCTCTTACATTCCCCATGCAATGTTCCGCTTTGAGAAAGAATGGTCATGTTGTTATTAAGGGAAGACCTTGTAAAATTATCGATATGTCTACCTCTAAGACCGGTAAGCATGGTCATGCTAAAGTCCATTTGGTTGGTACTGATATCTTTACCGGAAGGTAAGTTCTTCTGTTAATTAACTAACTCAAAAGAGAGAATTTGAAATTTAACAGTATTCTTTTGATTGACAGAAAATATGAAGATCTTTCTCCCTCTACCCACAACATGGATGTTCCTAATGTTTCCCGTCAAGAGTATGCTCTTCTTAATATTGATGATGGTTTCCTTTCTTTAATGCTTGCTGATGGTTCCATGAAGGATGATGTCAAGCTTCCCGAAGGTGAACTTGGTGAGAAGCTCGAAGAAGAATTCGATGAGGGCAAGGAGTTGGTTGTCACTGTTGTCTCCTCCATGGGTGAAGAACAAGCTCTGTCTTATAAGGAAGCTCCTAAAGCCTAAATTGACTTTTTTACTTAATAATTTCAATTCTTTTCTTTTTTTTTTTTTTTACAAAAACAAGAAAAAACCTTTTTATTTCTCATTATTTTAAAAAGCATTTCGTTTTAATTTTTTATTTGCTTACTGTAAATTAACTTCGCACACAAAATACATACACCTTTATATGTTACATATTTTTTTTTTTTTTTAGAAAAAAATTAAATATTTAAAAATAAAAACAAAAAAAACCAGCTCATAATCATGGTAGTACCAAATGTTATATTATATTTAGCATAGAACATGAGATAAAACTTTTTTTTCTAACGATAAACTTTCCATATATTATATTCTGAATAATTCAAGGATAATTTTTTAATGCTTGTTGTTTTTAATTATTTCTGCTAAAGCTCAAATTCATTTTTGAACAACAAGAATTAGATGAGCAGGTACTGTATTTTAGATAGATTTGACAGCTGAGTTTTGTTAATGCTCGATAGTAAATCGAGCTCCGACATGTAGAAGTTGTAATGCTTTTTGAAGCGTTTTTAATATTCAAAATCGGTACCTGTATTTTTTACGCAATATGATACGTTTTTTTTTTTTTTTGCAGTAGGTTTGTCGCAGGAACAATATCATACAGTATTGAATCCCCGATTATGAGGATCATAACCTTGTTGTGTGTAATGAGTTGTTATCAATATAATTTCTTATCTTTTCACAATAAAATAATTGTTGTTTTCTTAATCTTTTGTATTCCAAGATTCCAAGACAATACAGTAGCAATTATAGGTATTTTAAAGCGATAAGATACCGTTCTATATCAACTTTCATGGCTATTTTTTCATGAGTTTATTAATACTTTAAAGCTTTAATAAACAAAATTTTGCCATGATCGCTTAAAGCATTCATTTTTTTATTTCTTGCTGAGGAATTAATTTATTTTATCATCAAAATCAATATATCAAACAAAATGGCACAAGATGACATCACAAATGCGGCTTTTCAACGGACTACATTTACATTTGCTGCCAAAATTAATGTCTGGTTGGACAATGGATGTTGAAAGTAGAGGTGCCCAGCAGTAATACTTACGAACTTTTTGTTTATAACATCTACGTTTGATACGGAAAATGTTAAGAAATATTTTAAAGCCGTTGCATCAGGCTCAAGGACGCCGAAGCTTATGTAATTTGTCATCAAACTCAAGACATCTCTTCGCTAGTTCAACAAATCAGCCCACTCGCATTTCAACCCCTGGCCTTTATCGTCGTCAACCTTATTCTTCTTCTTCTTCAAGTAATAGTAGTAATGGAAGCAAGTCAAGTTGGAGTGAAGGAAATATTTCTGGAGGCATGTACGCTGCCTCATTATTTATTGCCATGGTAGGCATGACATATACAGCCGTACCTCTATATCGACTCTTTTGTGCCAGTACTGGCTACAGCGGTACACCAGTAATTGATGCAGCTCGTTTTGGGAAAGAGAGACTTGTTCCTCAACAAGATAGTAGGCGTATTCGTATCACTTTTGAGTCCAATACATCTGATTCATTACCTTGGACGTTTAAGCCTGAAGTTCGTGAAGTCTATGTTGTGCCAGGTGAAACTGCATTGACATTTTATAAGGCTAAAAGCAAGGCCAAGGAAGACATTATTGGCATTGCTACCTATAATGTCACACCCTATCGTGCTGGCTCCTATTTCAACAAAATTCAATGCTTTTGTTTTGAAGAACAAAAATTAACTCCTGGAGAAGATGTAGACATGCCTGTATTCTTCTTTATTGATCCTGATTTTTTGGATGATCCATTAATGAAGGATGTCAATACAATCACACTTAGTTATACCTTTTTTAATTCAAAATATGCGAAAGGCTTGGCACCTGTACAGCCTCAAGCATTATAGACTACTTTTTATTATATATTAAAGTTGTAATTGCTATTATATTACTATTAAGCTACTTATTGTTGCTCAATTGGGCATGGTTTATTATTTGCATAAAAGTATTGAGTTGTAGGGTCTTTATGTAAAAGAATACGTTCGCTAGGGTCGTCATCGTGATTGTATTCGCTTGGGTGAATGATAGGACATTCTAATGCTATTGGTACGCTTTTTGGTGTAGACAACAAACGACTACTATTACCATCGTCAGCATCTTGAGTATACATTGATTCTGCAATAGATGACACAGATGAATTGTTTGATTTAGAACGAGTCCAACTAAACATTTTAGATGAAAGTAATTTATTTGACATATCAGAGCTTCTTGAGGGCAAGAAATCAGAAGGGCGCCTTTTACCAGATGACACATTTGAAGAGCGCGTTGTGAAAGTATTAAGGGATTCTGCAGATTTATAATATCTTAAGGCATGGTGTTGGGGTGGTAATTGGATATAAGATGTAGATGATGCTTCAGAGGCTGGAGAATTAGGAAGTTCAGGTAGATTTTTAATAAATGTTGGAGTAGTAGGTGAAGAGATAGATGGTTGATAAATAGATAATGCCTGCATATCTTGTGGTGGGAGTTGTAGTCTCCCCAACCACTTTTCTAAAACTGTGGTAGATTGGGATACATGATCTTGTAGACTATCCACCCATATTGCTCTTTCTTCTGCACTTGGTGCTTGTAAAAAGTAATCAGGCCAGTCAAACTTTTTTTCGTCGTCTGAGACTAGGCAAAAAGTATTGTATTTCCATTGCTTTTGATTGAGAGATGTTAAAGGTTGAGCATCAGGTACCAGACTATAATGATCAAGGGAAATCACAGCTAAAACATTGGTATCATTCTTTTTTATGGTAATAATAAAATTAGTATATGAAAATAATATATAATCTATGTGTATAGGCACCTTATTTTTATAATATCGAAGTTCTTCTCCATACAAAACGAAGTATCTTTTAAGCCAGGCTTTACATTTTCCATGCTTTTGTTTCATCAAATAACCTTTAAGTCGAATTGTAGATGGTGGTGACGAATCGTTGGCTGCTTTCACACTGGGTGTAGCTGTTGTTGGTTTATTAAAGTTGGGCATGGTATCGTCTAATATGGTATATGTATATAATTAAGAAATTACTTTTTTTTTTTTTCTACTGCGAATAATGTGCTCGTTTATATACCTTTTTCCCCTGATAACAGGTAGTACAAAAGTCGTAATAGATAAATTTTAATTTGAAAGGTTTTTTCATGTTCCCATGTCTTTTGATTTGATGGTTTACCTTGATGTTACACTGAAATAATAACCAAAAATGAAAGATCTACCTATTAAACTTTCATAGTGCCAATTAAAAATTATTATCATTTTACTTGAGTGTAGTGATGTATATTCAAAAAATCAGGAGTAAGTGGACTTTTCATGATGCAATTTTCTTGAGTTCTATTACTACATTTACCAGTCGACAGTTCATTATAAATCAAAAAGATAGTAAGAGGGCGTTTGTCACACTGCTGTAAAGTTCAGTGTAACACAGCTGATTATTATGAACTTTTTGACGATTTGATATGATTAATATACTGTACACAACATAAAAACATTAAAAAAAAAGTTTAGGCTTATCAATCAACATATTATCAAATATTCTATGTCTGTAAATTACTTGCATTACTTTTAAAAATCTAGAATGAAAATCCTTGAGAATTATAGTTTAATGGTATCACAATAAAAAATGGAGTTCAATAGAAAAAGGTAATCAGTTACAAAGAAATTTCTATGGTTAGAACTTTGTCATCGAGTTGAGTTCAGTAGCAATTCAAAGATAATGGCCATCCCAAACTGTGTACAATACTTTTGTTTATAAATTTCTCATGATTAAATGTGATTATATTTTATCAGTGCAAAAAAAAATGGTATAATTTGTTACAGCCTTACCAAATTGGTCCATGATGTTTAAATATCCTGTAGATACAAAATTGTTTGCTCTTTCAAGGATTCATTCTTTTGATTTTTTTGGTAACGGTTATAAGGTACTACAAATTTTTTTCAAGATACATGTATTTTTATCATTGTTATTTTTATTATTATTATTATTATATCCTTGGTTTTACTATTGTTATTTAATTTCGATCATAATGAATTTTACAATGATGGCTCACGTTTACAAAGAGTTTAAGATTCAAGACTATTCCATATTCAGTATATTTATAACTTTGCTCCTGAACATCAAGATTTCTTCATGTAAATCCTCGATCTTTGAAAATAATACTCTCTTTTTAGACAAATCGCTATATATACTTAATGTAGTGTCTTCCGTAAAGGGTAACATAGCATTCGAATTGACCAATTTTCCATTTAGTTTATTGCTTTCCCCTCCTCCTCCATCTCTCCCCCCCCCCGATTTAAAAGAAGTCTAAAGAAGTCTTTTCTGTTCCTCATTATATTAAGTGTATTGATCATATCAGCTTATCTATTACTAGCATTTGAATACTATAAGTATAAAAATTGAGCAAGTAGATGAATAATAATTTCCAGATCAATATTCATCTTTTTTTGGAATTCCCCGTTTGTTTGATATGAGTTACTTAATAATTAAAAAATCAATGAGTAAAAGTTTTCATGTCGTAAAAGTCCAAATCAGCAAGTGAGGTATATTGTTCATAATTTTCCGCGGTATATTTGCCTTTATAATTCTAATCGAATAAACAATGTCATTATCATACATGGCTAGCTTACATTTCGATGTCCTTGTTTCTTGTGTACTTATTTAATTTGGCTCCAAAATGTTGCTCGGTCTGTCTCGCGCGTAGACACAAAATCAACTAAGCCAGAAATCAGGCAGAAGTAGGCATAGTTTTGACAAATATAGATAAAGCACAGAACTTTTAATTCCTTTTAAATAATAAATGCGAGCAACAATTGTGCAATAGATTGCTCTTATATGTAATCTTTCAACAGAATTACATACACATAAAAAAAACGAATTTATTTATTGCTGTTGATGTTATTATCTGATACGGAAGGAGAGAAATAATCAATGAATGAATCAAGATTCTGTCCTTCACTTTGAGCTACAGAGGGTAAAGTATATTCTTGATTCAAATTAGCTTGGTATTGATCTGTAATATGCTGCCTTGCTTGTGGTTGCTGTGGTTGCTGTGGTTGCTGTGGTTGCTGTGGTTGCTGTGATTGCTGTGGTTGTTGTGTTTGTTCTTCCAATATCTTTTCTCCATCATTTTGAAAACGCGTATTTATTTTTCGAAGTGAATCATGTCTTGGCGGAACTACAGATGTTCCTTTGATAACTTGATGACTATTACGCTTAAGATCTGGTAGAGGAGAAGTGTTATTGCTACTCTCTTCTGTATTTACCAAGCTATTTGCCATGGATGAACCTTTTTGTATAATAGTATTATCAGATATTGATCTATTCATATAAGGGTCTTGCTGTTGATGCGATCGCATTAAATTAATGTCTTGTTGCTGTTGCTGTTGCTGTTGCTGTTGCTGATTATAATTTGCTCCTTCTGATTGATATCTTGGTGGTACTATACGGCTTTGGTCTGGTGTCATGGCAGATCGTGCAGAGTATTGAGGGCCTGATTGTTGTGGAACTTGTTGTGGCTGCTGTTGTGGAAGAGAAGCCATACGCTGATGACTACTACCAGGTGGTGCAGTACCAATAATGGTTGTTAATTTGGGCGGGTATGGACTATTATACTGTTGTTCTACCAACGGGCCACCAGGAGAATTAGATCCGCTATTGTTATGTAACAATGGAGGATTCATAGGCTGTGTTAAAAGCATATTATTATTGGCTACTGGTGTGTTGTTTAGTAAAGTATTACTCAAATATAACAGATTACTTTGTGAAAATTGACTATATGGGCTCTTTCCATTGAGCGCTTGTTGCAATTTGGGTTCATTATTTCTACGAGCCATATCTTCAGCCTTAGGAAACAACATTTCAAAATGAAGAATCAGATCTTCAAATAAATCATCGGGTGACCATTCACCTAGACCTTCTTCGGTTTGATTAAAATCATGGAAAATAACGGGAGTAAATATCAATGCCAAATTGGGAATACTCATTTTATTGACTTGGCTATTAGCATTCACCCTGATAGAAAAAGGTCAGTATTTTTTTTTAACATGATAGACTGGTTTACATACTTTGCTAAATGACGAATAATGAATAGTAATGTACTTCGATGAGCAAGTGATAAATTAGATAGTTTTGTTTCCATTAATTGGAATCGTTGAACCTGAGGTAGATTTTCTAGGGAAAAGAAAGATTTAGTGTCAACCTTGGATATTAATATTTCTTTATAACTTACTGCTGTAAGATGATCTTGTTTGTACATTGAAATCGAACAAAGGTCTCTTTAGTTCACGAATATACATTTTCAAAACTGTTGCAATTGTGAAAACATCAAAAGCATCGAGCACAACTTTATCTTCGTCTAATTCAAATTGATGCTTCAATTGTTCAATATTTGTCTGTCTTCCAGAGACTCTGTAAATTCCTTCTTTTTGTAAACCTCCCATTTTCTCAATTGATTCAATACATTTTGCTACAATTAGTGGGACAGTTCTGTTGTGTTCAATGGCATAAGTCTCCAACGAACCTCCAAAAAGTACCTCTACATTTTTTTTTCTTTAAGTGATTGCATAATTACTATTATAGATGTTTATTCTCCTACCTTTACATTTTCCTTCAAGATAAAAGTTTTCATATCTCACTGGTGTGGGATGACTGTATCCTTGGGATTGATAATGCATATTGAATATTTGAATATCTTTAAAACTATCAATACAAGCTACAGCATCATACGAAGAACGAGAAATCTACAGTTTAATCACTTTTAGTAAATATAACTCATCAACGGATTGAATCAACTTACATTCATCTCGATTTGCAATGAATCTAATTCGGAATGTAGAATGTTTGAAAATGATGTTTTTACAGTATCGGTCTTTCTCTTAATTGTACTTTTAAGTTGCTATCAATGAGGCTCTATCAGGACATGTGCTTAATCAAAATACAGTTTATACCCACTCTATTCACTTCTTCAGTTGCCTTTGTCTGCTTCTTTCTCAAGTTTTCTAATACAAGAATTCCTTCTCTATACTCATTATCAGCGTCTGTGATATCTTTCTTCATTTTAGCAAACTTGGTTATCTGCTTATTTTGGTCCAATGGAGTCAAGTAAGTATTTCCGGCTGCTCTTGTACGCATTTGAGATATCAATCCAGCCATGCCTTTTTTATTATGTTGATCTGAATTATTGTATGATGCAATTGATGCACCATCAATATCTCTACTGCCGTAATCTCCAGATAATCTTGAAGGATTTGGGGATTCAATTGAATTTCTATTAGGTTTATAAAAGTCGTTACTTTCTACCTGTTGCTGTTGCTGTTGTTGGGAATGTAGTGCTTGTTGATGCTGTTGCTGTTGTGCCATTTGTTGTTGTTGTATTTGCTGTTGTTGCCAGCTATTTTGAGCAATTTTTAAGTCTTCGCATTTATGCGTGTACGTTTTTTGAAGCTAAGATTAACTCATATAATTAATTCCTATTCCAATTTTAATTCAGTTACCCGTACCTTGACAATATCACGATTACGGAATACAGTGTAATTATTGTTTGCGTCGTAAAGTTTAGCTTTGTGAGTTTTTCGATTATGTTCCTCAATTTCCTGAAGCCAACAAAAATAAAACTTTAGCATAGCAAACATGGTTCATTAATTATATTCACCTTTTGTTTAACTAGTACATCGATTTCAAGTTTGATTGTATCTCTAAATCGTTGTCGACTGTCAATGGTATCATCCACTGTACTCTCATACAATTTTACAGCATTTTGAAATGATAATTGTGATTCGTGGTGAAATGAAGGTCTGTCTCCATCATTGGAAGATGCTAATTTTTTAACTTTATAAAGTGCAGTTAAATAGGCTTCCTCAGCAGTTAAGCTTTGTTTGGGCAAAAAAAAATGTAAATGCAAAGGGTTCATGTATTTATAAATTTAAATTATATATTACCGTGCACGCAGCATTTGAATAATGTTGTCTAAATCATTAATACTGTATTTAAAGGTCATATTGACAAAATCAAAATGCTTTTCTATGGACAAAAGCTATATAGTGCATAAAGTTATTTAAAAAGATAGAACATTTTGCTTAAGCCTGTATCTTTTACCTCGTCGTCATTTGAAGCCGGTAATTGAGATAGACTACGTCCTCTTCCTCGATTGATGTAAGAGGAGGTCATACTTTGCTAACGAAACAATAAAGAAAAAGAAACTCAAATTATGTGAAAAGTAAAGTTAAAGAATAAAATAAAAATAAGAACCTAATAAACCTTAATAGGCACTCCTACACTCTTGCTTGTCCTCATGATTTTGAGTTTAGCCACATTATAATACCCTTCTTCTTTTCCTGTCATAAATATTTACTTATATTTCTTTAATTTAGTATAGGATTTTAATTTGGCAATCTTATATTTGATTTCTATTATGAATTGGCTTTGTAATTTTTATTTGTTTTCTAGATGATAATACTTTTTTTTTATTCGTATCATATTAATTAAATTGCACTAATCAAAGTGCTTTTAAATTTACAGTATGTAATGTAATAGACCTGTTTAATTTGGCCACCCGAATGTCCCGCTTTAATTTTTTATCAGCCCTTTTTCACCTTCTTGCACGTTTCACGTAGTACAAATAAGGAATAAGCAATATTCTGTAAAGGTATAAGGCTCTTTTTGAAGACGTTGTTTTATTCAAAATTTGTTAATGGTTTTAACTATTAATGTAAGCGAAATGATGTAAAGCAAGGAAGAATTAAATTATGCAGATTTTTTTTTTATCGATAGACTTTAGAAATAGACAAAGTATATCAAGGAAATAGAGGAAACGATCTCATGTGTAACCTCTTTATGTGTATATTATATTACATTTAGACTAAATGCGTGTATATATAAAACTTACTATTACTAGATATCAACTTTTATGGTCTATATGACTAACGATCGATTTGTTGTTAGGGGTTTTAAACTTTTGAATTGATTTTCAGGAACCAAATTAATTTCTGATTTATGGTTAGTGTGTCTTGAGTTTTTTGTTACCAAATCTATCGACTGCACTACCACTAAGTATACAAAATTGAGTTCAAATCGTAATTCAAGCTCTAAACTTTGTGCTATTGTATGACACCATGTGTTTGCCATTGTTGTCTGAAATACGTAAAGATTTTAAACTCTTAAAAGTCATGCAGTAAGCAGTTTTTATTTTTACTATAGTACAAAATGATTGAGTTTTTGATGTTCTGGTTGATATGATTATATAACATTATTTCCAAGCAGAATATTGAATATCCATTAAGCATCAAAATTTGTTGCATATAGATCAAAGTATACGTGTAAGCGATTTGATCCATATGAAATTTGGAGTTTGTGCTTTTGAAAGTCATTTTCGTAAATGATTGTCCCAAAATATTAATCATATTATATGTCCCTATATCTGTGCGCTCTTTGATTTAGTTGATTAATCTTCATGCATCTTTTTCTTAAAAGGTTGTAGAATATCTTTGCTCAAAATCCGTATTCACAATTATTTTTAATTAAAAGCCTCAGGTTGCATATCATAACTTTAATAGATTCTTGTATATTTTATGCCACACGTCAAATTTCTGTGATAATCTTTACCTGAAAATAAAGGTGAGATCGTGTAAATAATGGTTTTGGTCCTCAAATAATGTTTGTGTTAACTAGCAGTTAGATATATTTTAGAGGATGCTAATAAACAGAATATAGATACACTTTATAACTGATTATAAGGTCTTTCCTGGAGTGTCTACAAAGAAATTTTATGACGAGCGTCATTATCTTGAGATTATTAAAATGGCAATTATAATATTATAATAACAAAAAAAATTAGGGGGCAGCAAATGGGCTCCTAAACAATTTTATATATTTAAGTTTTACATTGACAAAATTGATAATGAAGATTTCCCTTTAATAATTACATTTGTTATGTTAAATAAGATTTGGCAATCAAGATATAATTATTATTCAATAAAATTAGTAAGGCTGCACGTAATATATTGATGTAGAATTACAACATTCCAAAATTAGAAAACCTTTGACAGATATAAGAAGTTCCGTTGTTCCCTAACTGGTTCCTGTCTATCAGTAGCTAACGACGAAACATAGTTTATAACAATGTTATCTCTGAGACATAGCATATTACATCTCTACACATTTATCAGTTAATAATAATACTTTTTTATATTATTATTTTTAATGGATCCCTGTCCATTAGATCTTATCACATATATCCAATAACTATATAAACAGCTACTTAATCCATCTTAATAGATGGTACTTTTTATGTTGAATTTATTTCATATAAGTCTTGATAAATCAGTAAGAAACTATAATATTTTCCGTAATTATGAAAAGATCTATATTATTCTTCAGAAAATTCGCGTTAAAATGGTATTTGGCAACTAAGCAGTTATCCAAGAAAATAAGATTAAAGTTAAGGATAATTATTCAGCTGTCAGATCAGAAAATTATACTTATATTAATATAAAATCTAAAAATAAACTCTAATCTAGATAGCCTAGTATTCTATACTTGAAAAAATGAAATTGCTCTTCAAAATGTAACAATAAATTCTTAAGACACTCATGATGTATCCTGAGTAAACTAATGGTGAATTTGTTTAAAAATAAACATACTGGTAAAAACTGGGTGTAATTCCTTTGTCTCGATCTTCTCAATTTGTGTTATTGATCTATCTATATCTTGACCCGAGTAATACATTGTTCCCTCGAAATTAACAACCCAATTGCCCATTAATTTCGGCAGATTCTTGACATATCAACCCAAAATAATAATAAACAGCTTAAGCAACATAAGTTCCCAAATCTATATTGAATACAAATTCATAACGACGATGAGTTAACCAATAGCCGAATTCATTCCTAAGACAACTCTGTTTGATTTTTCCTTTCATCAATTTACATATTCAACACCAATTCAACTCGCACACCAGCTTTTGGACCAATTTGAGTAATTCAATTGGCTCACAAATGGCTGGCCTGATATCATAATATATATTATCTCATTTCAAAAATGCTTTAGTATTCCAAGCCAATACCTTTAGTTCACTAATAAAATTGTAATTTAATAGAATAAACCTTGTAAAATTTAGAATCGTTAGGCAAAACCAAATTCAATCACCAGACTTTCCATAAAAATTCTTGACAGCATAAAACATGAAAATATTTAACATTTTCACTAATTGAACTGCCTTTCAAATTCCAGAATATTGCACCTTCAATGTGTCGGTTTTTTGCCTATTATTTATGTTAAATATCAACACAATTCCATATTGAATCTGACATCCAAATGGAATTGAAATAGTATAAATACTTTTAGAAACCAGGACCTAATGATGGCTCCTGGCTTCCTTTTTAACTTAATAATAAAGACCCTAAGTTCTCCGTGATATAATCACTTGTAGTCTTCTTTATTTTATTGTATTGGAAATAATCGTTATTTACTTATAACTCTCACAATGGACCTCCAAATTAAGCACAGATTATTATAATCAATATTATATTCAAAACGACTACTAAATATAATACAATCATTTGAAACATTCTTTCCTTATTTAGAAAGACTATTATGTAGGTTTATTTATCAGCTTTTACACACTATAACAATTACCGTACCCAAACTTAGGTTTAAGCCTAATATGAAAAAAGCTGCCAGAAGGCACCAACAGGTACTCGAAGGTTCTTCTGGAAGCTAAGACTGAATCTTGATCTGATTATCAGTTACCATATCAGGTAACATACCAAATCAAACTATCAATCTGATTACTAGAAAGTTCTTCAGATTAATTAGATAGATATCTGCAGTGGAATTACATACTAAAAGCTTGATAATCATAAAATAACTTAATTTACAAGTATCACTCACAGAGTTCATGCCACTTGAAATATTAAAGTGCAGCAATAATAAAGAGATACTCAAAGTG
>JAEPRC010000359.1:0-43151 GCA_016758945.1 Mucor plumbeus
TTAACTGGGTACTGATATTGAATGCGATATCTTCTTGAATGTAATCCCGAAATAAAAACTTCAAAATAATTCACATACAATTCACCTAGGTGAATTGTATGTGAATTATGATTTTCTGCCTAGTGTATAGACATAAATAAAAAATAGCTGCTACTTGATTTAATTAATATTTTGAAATCTGCTGGAAAAAAATGACAAAAAAATAAAATAAAATAGTACTCAGAATTTTTTGACGCTTAAAATATGTTATAAAGCGTTACGAAACAAGTAAGTTTTATCATTAAAAGTTGTTAATGTAGCATGTTTTTTTGCACAGATATAAAGACTCAAAGTTTTAAGTTTTAGCAGCGAAGTACGTGTAAAATCTGAAACTTCAGCACTAAAAAATGTATATTTACTGTAAAAAAATAGGATATTTTTGGATACGCATTTTTCAATTAAAGTTTAACATCTCAGATATAATCGTATATAACGAAAAAAAAAAAATTCAAGCAGGGAATAAATATGAGAACTGAAAAAAAAAGCATTCCGTTTTTCCTGTTTTAAGTCTTTCATAAGAAGATATGAAATAATTCTCTGAGCAGGTAGCATAATGCCTCCAATTGATGTATATTTAACATTTAATAATGTCTAAGGTATATTCTAAAAGGAATATGGTATAAGGTTAGTTGTTGATAAAAAGACAAATATTGATTTTAATCGGACAGCAAACTAAAACCGATCGTCAGTTATAAAATATAAAAACACAAAATTAGAAGTAATTTTATAACGTGAATCTATATTTTTTTTATTGATTGATTAATTAATTAATAAAGTTTTACTTAATTTTATTAGCTTTATCAAGCTTTTTTTTTGGGGGGGGGGATTATTGGGATTTTTAGAGATAAATTTGGGCAATGGATTTATGACATTCAAACTTTTTCTTCACTACATCTCAATTTTATTAAAATATAGACTAGAAATACCGTAAGAATACTTACATGCTAAATGTATCAAAAAATTAACAAGCATAAAATTGGGCAGCCAACACGTTTTTATTTTATAATTTGGGCCATTTAATTTCATTATAATTGTACTGTAAGCGAATAATCGATTTGCATTTAATGTGAATAAAACCATATTGAACATCATCCCTCCAATTCTTTTTAGACACATATCGATCCACCATATAACCGTTTGAACCCATTTGATCTCTTTGGTGGTTTTCTTTGTAAAATTTGGCTAGGTACTGCAAGCTACTTACTTCTGCACGTCGTAACTTTCGCAATGCCGATGGTGGATATCTTAATCTACCGTCATCTATTTCATACAAATGGTACCAACATGCTAAATCTTCAAAAGATGGTATGCAATCACATTGCTTTTTTCTATAGCGCTCCATTTGCGGGTAAATTCTGTCAAACTGAGTAACAGCAAATATGTTAACGGATGTTCCGCTTCCTAAATTGCCTTCCAATCGTGGAACATTTAATTTATTCAGGTCAGATATACGAAGAAACTCAAATTTATGGTTGGGCATATCTATCCTCATCTCCATTTCACGAGGCATCCAAGAGCTTGTGCAAATCTCCAAGTGTGTGATTTGAGGACATCTTACACCTAAATATCGAAATAATTGTTTTGATACACGGGCAACAGTAATAACGAGCTTCTTTAAAGGGTGAATAGAGTGTACTGTATGTTTATCATTGATAGTTAGAGCAGTTCGCGCTAAACGTAGACCCCTTAAGTGAACACATTGATCTAGGATCATGTCTATGGGGATAGGATTAAAGTTGAATTTTCCAAAATCATCACTGGAAAGCGTTAAATCAACTAGCCTAGAACATACCGATAATGGCTCTAAAAACTCGTAAAAATATTCGTGCGATCTGGTCCACATATCAATATCTAATGTCTTGATTGAAGATGCTTGTCCATTCACAATTGATTCTAATGTGCCCGTATCAAGCCCCTTTCTCGACAAAAAGATATCTGTATTGTATCTGATAGCCAATTTCTCTAAGCGTACTTGCTTTTCAGTAAAGATGTCAAAAAAGAGTTTTCCCGGAAAATGTGATGATTTGATAGACTCCAAACTGAGCGAATGTAAATTATTCAAATGATGGGCCATATCAATAAATGTTTGTTGACAAACATTTCGATCCAACCTTTGAACAGTTTCATCAAAATTTACAAACGCATTCAGATCAAAACGCATGTCCAATACAGTTAAATTGGGATATATTCTACTCAACCAAGTAAGCCAAATGGGATCATCGAGACTCAAATTTCTTAAGATAAGATTTTTCAATTTTGGCTGGATTAGTACCGAATTCTCTTGCACCATTTTTTTCATATTTTCAGCTTGTGGATCAGTAGCTGTTAATGTCATTGTATGGATTTCTATGCTGTTCAAATGTTTGCATAATAGGTGTAGCAAGTTCCAAGTTACAAAATTGAATTCTAATTGTCCTACTCGTGTTGTGGGATTGTAAAAGCCATCCAATCCTAAATGTGTCAGATTGGTACCAAAGCATAAAAAAGGTATAAGCCAGTTTTGCAAAACCAAATCTCGTACGATACGTGCTCCTAAATCCAGATGCGTCAAAGTTTTCCCTGTTTCTTGTAAAGCCGTTTGCCCTTTTATAAGATCATATATTTTTGGAATTTGCTTTATATTCTTGAATTGGCTCAAAGCAGGTTTTTTGTAATGTCTCCATTCTCGAAATTTGAGTATTTCAATATGTGGACAGTATATACCTAGTATTTCAAATTCTTCTTTTGTCATTCCCACTCTATTTTTTAGATAAAATTGACGAACGTATGGCCCCACAATGTCATCATATTGAGTGATAATCTGTAAAAACTGCTTCAATTGCCTTCTGCGTTCTATTACTACCGTATGAACCAATACTCGATACAGACTTGTATACCATCTTTTAGATACTAACAAGCATTGAATTTTATCATTATTAGGGAGAGTTGATACTATCTTTTCTACTAATTCAAATGGTATTTCAATCATGATAATGCAAACTATTGAAAAAGAACCAATTATCTCTTTCTGCAATCAATTTCCAAGGTAGTGCAAAATAACAACTAAACTCCACCCTTATTTTAAATTAGAGACCCCGTGTTTTCTCTGCTATAGTTTGTTCTTTCTTCTCTTTTTTTATTTTTTATTTTGAACTATAGGATATATTCATTATTTACTAGATAGAAAAAAATGGCATCGATAGCCAATAATAATAATAATAATACCGATACAAATAGTGGTCTTCCTGTAATTCCCTTATCTCCTATTGCTCAATCTTATATTATTTGTTCTAATGCTCTTAATCTGGCTACCGAGAAACTCACTGAGGCTAAAAAGGCAAATCCTCCTGTTCAGGTCGGTGTATTGAGGGGTTTACTGGAAACTTCAAAAGTCGAAGCTCACCGTCTCAACTCACTTACTCGTAAAATGCAATCCGTTGAAGCAGCAACTGCTTTATTTTGGGACTCTGATGCACTAGCTCGTCAAATAGCTGTAATAGATTGTCAGCTCTATGCAAATGCGCTCCTGGATAAACGTTCTCTTTCACAACTTGATAAAGAGCAAACTAAATTTATTCATTTGGTTGATTTTCATCATTATCTCTCTCACAGTGTTGCTCATCAACTTATATACTGGGCAGAACTTGTTAATAATTCAGAACTTGCTTCTGAGGTAGTACCACCTGTGCATCCTACCAAGGACTCTCTCGTTACTCACTTTGTACGTGTGGCTTATTTACTGCTGCATGCATATCGTGATTTCTCTGGTTTTGCTGCAATCATAAGGGCACTAACATTTCCCGAAGTAAGAAGATTGAATAAAAAACTATGGCATAATTGCAATTCTCGAACAAAAGATATGTTTCGTGAGTTGGCAAATCTAGTATCTCCCAACAAGAACTATGCAGCTTATCAGGTGGTGTTAAGAAGCAAATTAGAAATGTATGTGCAAGGACATGGAAGCATGATGATCGCTGTACCTTGGATTCAACCTCATTTATTATCCATTCGCTCTATTGTCACTGCTTACACTGCAGGTGATAATGAGGATCAGTTATCTTTAGGTGATATTGTTCTCTCGGCTCCTGGCGCTCGAAAACTTGACATGGAATTATCAATTTTAGAGTTATGCCAACATAATAGCTGTACTAGCGATTTTTCACTAGAAGATATTCTATCAACTGGTGGATTATTTCAAATGAAATCTATCAACAAAAGAGCTTCAATGGCTGCTAGTGCTACTAAAGCTATTCATATAGAGGGATTACGTGCTGCTGTTATTCCTGTAGCTAACCTTAATCATTTAGCTCCTGGAGAACAACTCACACATCACTGGCTCGTGTCACGCGTGTATCTCCGTAAAGATCAGCTCATTAATGAAAGTATTGAAGTGGAGCCTTTGAAATCGGGAGAAACAATTACTTGCGATTCAGATGAATTTGAAGAAACTAGATTCGTTCAACCACCTGTCAGTAGAGCTGCTTCAAGACGTACAAGTTTTGTACCACTAGAGGAAGAAGAAGAATTTATTCAACAAGAATTAGTTGACATGTCTGCCAAAAATAAGCAATCTCCACAAAATGCTTCTGACAATGATTCTGATTCTGATCAAGGTACAAGTGACAGTGGCGACGGCGGACTTGAAGTAACCAAAGTAACTGATAGCAATGAACCTGCAAACAAACCATTGGTTGATCCTGTGGAGGAAGTAATTGTCGAGCACGAGGTTACACCACATCCAGTAATAGCAGAGACAACAGCAACCGTAGTAGAAGAATCAGTAACAGTAGTTGTTCCTAAACAACAACCTACAAATGAGCTACCTGCAATTGACGATGAAGAGCAACATGTCGAAATTATTGTCGAAGAAGAACTTACTCAAGAGATGGATCCTTTGTCAGTTGAACTCAAGGACGTTGAGCCTAAAGAAGTTGAATTAAAGGAAATGGAATTACAACATATTGAACCAAACAAAGTTGAAATGCAAAATGTAGAATTGAAACAAGTTGAATTGAAAGAGATACCCAAACCTGTTGAAATTAATAAAGAAACCTCAGATGTTAAAGAAAAAATTAAAAAGGAAGAAAAAGAAGATGATCAAGTTGTTTCTATAGACAATCAAGAGCAAACTCATACTGACAAGAAGCAAGAAGCATTGAAACCTGATTCCACCGAAACAAAGAATTCCTTGGCCCATTCAAGTGTATCTTCATCCAACTCTACCTCTGCTAGTAAAGAAAAATCTAGATTATCGCCTACAGCGCCTGAATTTGTTCCTGGAAGCAATTATGGTCAAACTAAAAAAGCCGAAAGTGTTATAACTAGTACTACTGACGAAAAATGGTGTGGATATCCTATTCGTGAAGAAGACGAGGTTGCAACAATGACAACTAATACTGAATCCGAGAAATGGGTTGGATATCCTGCACCTGCCGTTGTTAAGGAAGACGAAGATGAAGAAGTTTGGAAGGGATATCCTGGACCTAATAGTAGTACAGATAGTCCTCGTCGTGCATCTTCTCAATCAGAAACATCTGAAGAATGGAAAGGCTATCAAGCAACTAAAATGGAAGCTGCTTGGCAAAGAGAAAGTGCACTCAAGGTACAAGAACATGAATGGCAAGGCTATGCTCTTGAAACTTTAGATGAAGATGAATTAGATTCTAGTACAATGATGGATGGTGAATTTGAAAAGTCGCGGCAGGCTCGTGGACAACAACAACACGGCAAAAAGATGAACTTTTAATTTAAGGAAAAACGATGATATGGAATACATTTATAATGATCATTATTATTATTATTATTTACTTATTAAGATTATGAATATTTATACTATATAGCACAAACAAAAAGAGAATAAAATACCGAATACATATACCCCCCTCATTATTATAAATTGGCATAAATCTAGTATTTTATTCAGGAACAGCACTCTTTTTTGAAGCAGCTCTAGTATGTGAACTAGCTGTTGTATCTGTATCTGCCATTTTGAAAATCTTGATTTGCTCAACTGCATCATCTAACATTTCTTTGGCCAATTGATATACTTCAGTGCCTTCCTTGTTATACATTAGTGAATTATTCAACATAAGCACAATATCCCTTTCAAATTCAGTTGTTGTGTTGATTGTCTAACGAAAGAATCAAATTTAATATATCAAATAATAAGGATATGATCCCATCTTACCCCATCTCGAATACGATTTTTTATTGCTTTGAGATCCATTGGTCGTTTAACAATTTCATAATAATGTGGTGCAATGTTTTCTTTGATAGGATTCATAAACATGGCACCGTTTTTATGATTTGCAATCTCACGCCACAGCAGATTAATATTTTTAAGCCATGATTTATTTCGCTGATCATCTTTTCTTCTACTGCGTTCATACGTAGGTGTGGCAGCATTGCTTTCACTACCTGCAATACTTTCAGTGCCATCTCGAAGATCTGCTGGCGTTGTACCTCGACTCACATCTATCAAAATGTATATATTAGATTACTGTCAATTTGGAACAATAAGTATCAAAATTACCCGTTGAATAATCAGTTCTACTTGTATCAATGGCAAGTGGTTCGTGATCGTCTGTTCTACTTCTTTTATTACTCTTGTAGTCGTCCTCGTCCATTTCCGCATGTTGTGCTAGTTTTTCTGCTAAACATTAACAATCATGCCTTAAATACAAACATCTGGCTTATTTTACCTGCTACTGATTCTGCAATAGATGATGGCTGTCTGTCAATCTTTTGTCTCTTCAAATCTGATACTTCAATGCCTTCGTTATCATCCAAATGACGTTTTAATGATACTGTCTCGCTTTTCTGTTCTTTATTATTCTCAACATCTGAGTAAGTTGATGGCGATACTTGTTTTGTTTCAGGAATTGTAGTCAATTCTTTCTCTTCAGGTGATATTTCAGAATTGGGTGTTGTAGCATCTTGATTTTGTGAAATAGTAGTAGTAGTAGGAATATTCTCTTCATTTTCCATAATAATCTTTTTTTGTTCTTCAATTGTAATTGGAGGTACATCTTCTTTACGGACATCTCTTGTTTCATTTCCTATATTTTCTATTTCTACTCTTTTAGCTTCTTCTGCTGCAATTTCTTGCTCTGCTAATTTTTCAAGGTTCTCGCCTGATGGAGGTGAATATTGTTGTTTATCGGATGTATTCGTAGGTACAATTGGATATGTAGATGTTGTTATTGTGTCAGAATTCAGTGATTCTATTTGTGGTGTTGTAGTTGTAATTGCGGGAGTTGTTGATTCTATAACTGTAGAAGAATTCGCAGATTCTACTTCTTTCAAAGGTGAATTAGTTTCGGAAGTAGTTGGTAAACCTAGCAATTGATTATCCCATTTTCCAGCTCGAATATCGTCAATTTCTGCCACTAGCGATAAAAACTTTTCTTCATCTTCGTTTATGGCTTTCTTCAATTCATCTAGTCGTAAAGTATATAGTTGTCGTGCCAGCTGAACTACTATGGGCATGTCATTTGATAGAGAGCCCTTTCTACATAAGAAAAAAAATATACGTTAATATACAATTTTAATATATCATCCTTTCAAAGTAATTACTTTTCTTCATTTATTTCTTTTACCATTGAGTAATATTGATGAGAGCAATTCTAATGAAGTTTTAGTATGGTATTTTTCATCATTTTTTGCTAATTGGTTTTACCTTTTGATTAAAATAATCAGAAGAACGATCTAACAAAGCGTGATGCTTGAGGTTTCTAGCAACTTGAAACCAATTATCTTCTCCATATTTATATACTGCTTGTGAAAGCAATAATTTTTCTAATATAGTCCATTCAGAAGTAGACATTCTTTTATCTTTATGTTGTTGTTTATAACTTTTTATGAAAGAAAACTAATCTTGTATCACGAGAGGCGCGCCCCGCGTGCCATAAAATCTGAAAAATGTACTCGAATATAGCCAATCATGAATAGGTGAACTTGCAAGGAAATTTAGTTTAAAGACTCGGTAGATAATACCATCACTATATTGAAACACAAAACCTTAGATTTTTCTCAATAAATAGCTATATGATATAACAGTAGATTACGCAAAATTGAAGCTACCATTTGTTATAAAATGTACGTTTCTTTAATTTGTATCAAAATATTAGCAAGAAAACACACTATGCATTGTAAATAATTATGATCTAATGAAAGACCAAAATGATTTATTCACAAAGCTTGAAAAATGCGTAAAAAAATAACGGATTACACTAAATTGAAGACTTTTGCATAATTGCTCAAATGCAAAATTACCGCATAATTTTCCTTATTTAAAGAATATTTCATACACTCTTAAAATAGTTACAACAATTTAATAAATGTAAAACTAACTTTCACATGTCAAATTACAAATGGTATCTTTTTGTTTTGAAAAATACCTTTTGATAGACACCAAATATATGTGTGGAAAAGTGCATGTGTCTAAAATAAGCCTGTTAATCCCCTTCCCCCTGATACTGCAATAGCCTGATAATTCTTATCAGATTTTTCTTACCATTACAAATAGTATATCGTAGGAAAATTCTTAACAAAGCGATTACAAACAATGAATGCAAATGCTATTATATATTCAAGGCGTCTAGTTTACCCATATGATATCAACATCTTGAATCATTGCGACACAGTCACCGTATATGATTTAGATTGCTCGATTACAACGTTTCATTCGTTATTATAATGGGAAATCGGAACACAGATCAAACTCAATCTAACAAAGAGTATAAATATGTGATGTAGAAATTGTTACTGTATATGCTTTCTTTGGTTATATTTACTTTCTTAAATTACGCATAAAAATGGCTATTACTGAAGCACAAATCACAGCTTTCAACAAGTATCTCAACGTCACTAATGGTAGAGAGAAGCTATGCAGATTAGTTCAATATTTTGCTCGTTTCTATGCCTTTTATTTACTTCGTCAAGGAGCATCTAAGGAAACTATTCAACGCTGGGTTAATTTAAAGAGCCATTTAGCTATAGGTCGTAAATTTTTCCGTTTGTTAAAACCTGTTGAACTTGCTCAATCTAGTGTCAAGAGTCTTACTTTGGTAGATCCTGTATTGAGAGCCACTCAATTTGTCAAATTTACTAGTAATTTCTTCTATTTTACTTCAGAGGCCTTTAGTTTGGTAAATATCACATGAAAATTAGTTTGTTGTAAATCTCAATGTAATCCTTTTTTTTTTTTTTTTTTTTTTTTTTGTTTGTTTAAATATAGTTGGACACAATCAACTTTTACAAGCTTAGTGATGCTAAAAAGGTTAGTGATTTTGGTCTCAAATGTTGGTTTGTCTCCTTGTCTGCCTCAATCATCTCCAGCTTGTATCAACTAAAGCAACTTCGTATTCGTGCTGAAGCTTTAAAGGCTGACAAGTCTTTAGCAGATGTTGAGCAAAAGAAATTGTTAAAGTAAGTTTACTGGTGTTATTATCGTACCTTATCTAATCATCTAGTGTAGGGAGGAGCAAGCTACCAACTATCAATTAATCCAAGATATTGTTGATATTTGCATCCCTATTGGAGGTTTGAAATGGCTCAACCTGGATGAAGGCCAAATTGGTATTGCTGGGTAAGTTGTTCAATTATCGAGTCTTAGATGAAGGTTATTTATTTTTTGTATTATTTAGTATCATAACATCAGCTATGGCTATGAATACTCAATGGAAAAAGACTAACCCTGTTTAAAGTGAATGGAAAAATGTATATAGCTTTTTATTTAATAGACTAATAATCAAATTTACCATAAACCAAAATTATTGTGTTTATACTTATTAGAAAAGCCTTGTCTTAATTGCTAATTGTGGGCAATCCTTTAAGGATGGGGAGTAGGAAAATAGGTTGATTTGCAAGATAGCAATTATTAGGGAAATTACCATCATCTTGCGTATTGAAGCGGATAAAGCCGATCAAAAGCCAGTATGAGATCAAAAAAATGATGTTGCTTGCTATCTGTTGAAATAGCTAAAAGTAATAAGCATGTTTACTCTACTTCTCGTAAAGGTTGGTTTGTGATGATAATTAGGCTTTGGGAAATTCTGCTGGTTATCATTGAAAGAAGAGGTTTCAAGTTTCAGTTTATTACATCTAATGTCTTGGAGAATTTTGTTCCACAAAGCAAATTTATTTAACATTTTACTTCAATAAATTAATGCACAATATATTGAACATGCTTATGATACTGAGTTTTGATTGTGCAATGATGAATTTAATGAAAACCAATTAATCCCCGGATACATAGTGAAGTGCATAACAAGATAAGCCAGCATGTTAAGTACTTTATACAAATTTGGATTTTGCATCAAGTACTGTGCCTCCACTCTCAATTTACCAAATTTTTGAAAACTCTGCCCAATTTTTTGAATCATTTTGGACATTTGTGTGAGGTTAAGTTGCCCAGAATAATGGAACTAACTTGGTTAAATGATTGAAACTAACTTGCCCAACATTTTGAAAATAAATTAACAGCAATTTACAAATAATTTGACCAGCTTATGGTAAAATTTTAAAACGATTATAGATATTCTTTATTTAATAATAAGGGATATGTTGATCGAATATTGGATTGAAGTCTTTAAGTGTTTAGTAGGAGTATCCTCGCTACCTAAGGCACGCATGATTTTATAAATTGAATGATTAATATGGTATAATACAGGGATTCTTTTGTTCATGATTAATGGTATATTAGTAGAATTGGTTTATTTCTTTTGTTTTTTAGGGATACGGGAGAGGGTAACGTTCTCACTCGATAACCAACTGACAGGTGAATTTGGAGCTGGCCGCTTTAATTTACTGTAACTATAGAGCGAAGCAGTTTCGACCTTGGTGGCAGTTTCTGAGGCAACCCCCTCCAAACATAGCAAATGCGTAATAACGTTTGGAAGCAATGACATTTGATCCACGTTTTTGAATAGTTTGATTTTAGATGCATTGATTATTCTGTAAAGCTTGGGAGAGGGGAGATCCATAACGTATGTGTGTACACTTTCACCTTCACAGTGAATACCACAAATTCTAGGTTTTGTAACTCCTTTGATAACCAATTTGTTCAACGTGTCTTTCATCTGCTTTGAAAGTTTGACCAAGTCTGATTCGACATACGAGTTTTGTTCAATAGGTTTGAATTCAGCTATTAATATAACACATTTGACACTGCCAGAGATGTTGTATACTAAGAAGTCCGGCTTGAATGCAGCGTTATTGTTTTTTATTAGCTGTCCATTAGCCCATTTCATTTTCAGAAGAGGATCCGAAGCAAAGACAGATGACAATAATGATGAAAGGTAATAATGAACGAAGCTGTCTTCGTTTAAGTCATCAGGTGGTCCATTTATAAGAACTGGGAGGATTTGTGTCAGAACCTGAGCGGTGTGCATATCTAAAAGATTCTTAGAGTCACAAGCTTTTACGAGTAATTGAGCACACAATGTCAATGAAGAGGTTCAATCAGCGGGAGGTGATACTTCGATGTCCATACACCAATCGTAGCAATTCAGTCCTCTTGTAGGGAGATAGGTATCAAATGATAACGTTGGTTTGAGCATAGTATGTACTTTAGTTGGGAAATACTTGCTAACAGATGATGTAGAATCTCTATCAAATATGTAAATATCATTCAAAGCGAGGAGGCGAATGTCAGAGAGCTGTGCTGGATCAGTGTATTTGGTCAATTTCAAAGTTGTATTCTTCAAATCAAAGCATAAATCAGAAATAGAAACTCCATCTAACATCCATTCTGACTCATCTGAAGTATTTTCAATATCAGTTTCATCTCCCTCTCCCTCTTCTTCCTTTTCCTCATCTGTAAATGCAAGAGTGTACTCGCAAGTACGGTAGGGATGGTGGTGGATGGATAAATCGGAGGGAATTTTATCCTCTTCCTCACTCTCCTCATCACGAGAATGCTCCAATTCTAGTGTAGGATCGATATCTTTTTTCTGTTGCTGGACGATTTCTGTTGGCTACAGTTGTTGATTTGAATTTAAAGTACCTGAGCCCAAAGCATTAATGACGCTAGAGTCATGTGCTGTAATATTAAAACTGATGTTTTCAGGTATTGTTTTAGGTGATTCTAATGCTAATGATAAACGGTGAACTTCCGCCTTTACAGAATCAGGCACATCACTTGACTCTTTAATTCTCTCCAAGAGAGACTTATAGGTATTTTTGATTTTGGCTGCATTTACTGGTCTGGCTTTGTCTTTATTAAATGATGTCTCATATTTTGCGAAAGACCAATCACTAATAGGATTTTCTGAGAAAAATTTAAGGGAAGGGTCGTTCTTTTCATTCGTCAGTTTGTACATATTATCCATTGTGTCAAGATAAAATAGAAGAGCGTTGTGATAAAAAAAAGTCAATGGAGATGCTTAAATGAAGATAGTAACGTCATTTTTTTTTTTAAAAAAGATAATTTTTTTTTGTAGAATGGATGTGTTTTTTTTTTATTGCCTTTTGGAAATCAAATTAGCAAACGCCCTATTGAAGCTTTCTTATAAGTACTCATTGTGTATTTTTAAAGTTACTAATTTATTTCTTTATAGAATCAAGTAATCAAGACAGATATCAGACCAAAGTACGCAACTTACTTTTATTCTTGTTTATAATTACATTTTTCTATTCACTTCTTTGGTAATGAAATTAATACACAGAGATTATGGCTTATTGTTTCTGACATGATAATATGTGACAGTACTAGCGATTTAGCGCGTACTATATTAGTATTACAGCATTTTTGTACCTTATTTTGATCTGACTTGGTTCCGGATATGAAGAAGGGATGACACACGGCATATATATATCTTTGGGACTTTGTTGTGATGTATATACCTGGTCAGATTATTCTGTTGAGCTTGGACGGTTTCCCATGCCGTTGACACAAGACCTACTTTTGTTCTCTTCTTTATACAATCGGATATTAGTACGCGGCTAACAGAATAATGCTTGTCTCTTGAAAACGCCTTGATGCTCTGTATTGCTGTATAATCCAAGAAATTGCACGAGAGTTTTGGTATTAACCTCTTTCATACATCTGAGAATATTCATTCTGTTTGCTCATCGTTTTTCTACTATAGGTGCCATCTCAGATAAACCCTATTCTGTACATCTCGAGCTTAATGGCGTATTTATTGATCTTGGACCTGCATGTGTATATGCCTCTTCAAAGAAATCGCTAATGGTAATAAGGATAAGTTAGTCCTGCTATTGCTGTTTCCGAATCTTATGCTTTACCTTTTTTTTTAGGAATAAGACACAATCGTTTTTGGAGGTCTAATGAAATTTGAAGAAAGTAGCAGACATTAACGCTGGATATATTGATTCTACCTGGAGGTCTTCTTTATGGGCTGAAAATGTGATCTCTCGCATGTATAAAATAAAAAAGAGTATACGTCACCACTGCTTTATTATACCTGTATTACAGTCTAAATAAAAACTATATTTATTATACGCAACCGCAAACGGCAAGTTAATATTGTCTCCATATTAGTTCGTTAAATGGCACCATTACAAAACGGTCTCAATATTATTGAGGATATTCAAGTGTTACCATTCGTCTAAGATATATAGCATAATGGGTGTAGTTTTAGACAATAAAAGGCCAATACCTGACTCACCTGCATATAATTTCACATTGCTGGTTAATTTATTTTCAAAATGTTGGGCAAGTTAGTTTCAATCATTTGACCAAGTTAGTCCCATTATTCTGGGCAACTTAACCTCACACAAATGTCCAAAATGATTCAAAAAATTGGGTAGAGTTTTCAAAAATTTGGTAAATTGAGAGTGGAAGCACAGTAACATAAATTATACAAAGATTAAAACTTCGCACAAAATTTATTCTGAAATTAAGCCGAAATTTCGAAACTTTTTAGCTTTCTCTTAGATTACAAATATTTTTAGAAACTGAAGTTTTCGACTCATAACTTGTTAACATAGCCCATCAAATTACCTAAAATTTGAATTATAGCTTGCGACTGTAGTGACATTTTTCGCAGAGAAATCAGGAATTTTGCGCAATTTTTTTTTTTTTTTTGAATCCGCCTAACAAATGTGCGTAAAATATTTGAGAAAGTTGATCGCCATCGTTTATACCTTTTCTTTTTTTTTTCTCTATCAAAAATTAAGATAATTTAAAAAAATCAATTATTATAGATGAATATAAGTTAAATCTATAACTTGGGCACAAAAAATGCGATATACAACCAATATATTGGATATTTATAAAATAATTTTAAAGCATTTAAAAAATAAAGAAAATAAAGCGCATTATTTTTTTTAATACTCAAATGTCTTGCAGACATTACTACCATATTTCCACTTAAAATTCAGACATTTCAAAATAATATTTGGAATGATTGTAGTTGTATATATAGACGAAGCAAAAATGAAATCTAGACAAAGTGAGAATGCAAGTTCGTTCAAATTAAAAATAGTTTTTGTACGAATAAATGTTGTTTCTAGATACCAGTTGTTTGACACAAACATTCCTGTTTTATAAATTGACTTCATGCTCAATATAATCAAATTCAAAGGTACTGTATTATTTGCATCCAAATCAAAAATTGTAGTATGTAAAAGTTCAACTGGACGCCCATTCTTCTTCTTTTTGCCGCCAATATTTATTTCTGAGCATTGCAACTTGAAATACTGTTTCAAGACATGATTCGTTCCTTGCCGGGAGCAATCATGGCGATGAAGCTTTTATTTTAGCAGTTCTATTTTGTGTAGTTAAGAATGCGACGTTTGTAAATATCAAAAAGTTCATACAGCTATCGAAAAATCAAGAAAAGATTGTTTATAATTTGGTGTGGCTATATTTGTGGTTTTTTTTTATGGTTTTTATTCCTCTGTATGTAATACGATAAGATAAGTGTTAATAGTTTCTGGAGGGTAGGATTTGAATCCGAAATCAAAGTAACTATTCTAAAGGAAAAAACCAAAAAATCTTTTAACTCGACCTATTTTATACCTGGCGTTGTGTTCATTTTTCTCTTTTTTTATGACATTTAGGGTTATTAGCTTGAGATTTGTTTTTTTTTTTTCTACCTTTAGTTTTTAGAGTTTATGTATCAAATTGATTCCAAACACACTTTATTGCTTTACTACTTGTATTGGGATTGAATCTTTTTGATACTTTCTTGATGAATATTCGTTATATACATCATTCTCTCGAATGAGTTGCAATACTGGAGTCAGTTTCGCATGGTTTCTCATCCTTGGGGACTTGCGACCCTTTCCCCAAAGAGGAACTTCATAATTATCATTCATGGTAGCCGGCAGATGCCACAAGGACAAATATTTTGGGCAATCGGAAATAGCAGGATTCAAGACTTCGCAAAATCTACATGATAAGCTTCAAAAGGCTAGCTCTAACGGAATGATTTCCCTATTTTGAAGATGGAAGAGTATGATAACTGCGAATTTAGTGTTGTTTTGTATACTGAGCTAAAGTTTCGTTGTAAGATTTTTGATTTAATAAGAAATGGCCTTCTTATTGTTAAATGATCAGTTATTACTATGAATGCATTCGTTTCAAGTTTTATAGAGTATGATAATGCTTTTTTATTATGTTTTCACTTAAAATTAATTACTGTTTTTCTTCATTTCTTCTTGAATTTTACGATGTAATACACACATATAATCAACGTACGTTTGAATTTCAACATTACGATCTTCCGACATCCAAGTTGCAAACATGAATTCAATTGCATCCTTTTCTTGTCGTACAATATGAAGAGCTAAATATTTAGCACGGGATGCTTGTAATTGTCTCATAAGACCATGCACTTCTTCTGATAAAACATTGGGCTGAACAGGTAAAGTAATCTAAAGCAAAGTGTGAGTGAATAAAGAAGCACGCTACTCAATTGCAGACAATATTTACCATATTAGGGTCCACTTCATCAAGAGTTTTGACATTGAACAAGTTTTCAATAAATTCAGAGGATAATGATTTGCCCAACCAAAGATATAAATCAGAACCAGTATCAACTAAATAACATCCTTTACTATCAAGCCTATCATAAGATGTTCGAATCATCTTGGGTAATTTTCTTTGTCCCTTCAAATCTGCTGTACTATATTGTAAACTGAGATCATGCAAAGGATACATGCGAGGATATAAAGTCCATACTAATTCAGCTACACTAAGTGTGTTAAATGTACTCATACCAGCAGCTCTTGAATCAATATTTACGTCTGAACCAGCTAATTGAATCATATTAATACCAATATATCATGGATATTCAAATCTAATACTTACCTCCTCTTAATACTGCAGATCGAATAGCACCGTGGACATAAACTGGTAGTAGTTTGAAGGCTTCGGGCAAGATTAATTGACCAGGAGAAGTGGCAGCAGCACAATTAAGTCGATAAGCTGTCAAAATGTCAACACAAGCATCAGTCATTGTCTTGTGAAGATCTTTTCTATTCTTATGGTGTAAATTAAAGATGGTTTGTCTTAACATGATGCTGATAGTAGTGTCTACATCTCCATATCTGAATACATCTGCAATTTGCTCAGTAGCAGACAATTGGAGATTATGGATTCTAACGCGACGACGACCATCTCGAGTCGTATACAATAAGGCACATTGGAATGAAGCGCCACGGTTAACATCTAATTTACCATCGTGCTTCAATACAGCAGCGATCGCCTTATCTTCATCAATACCAGCAACATCACATTCTGTATATACACTCATATGGCAGTTGCCGAAATGATCCATTACTTGTAAGCCATCAGAGCAACGAATACGGAAAATGCCATCAAATCCTGTTTCACGGTGTAAATCATGGTCTAATTGATGAATAATACGGTATTTCTCTGCTAAAGAAAAGTTGGGGAAATAGCGAAAATCACCACCTGTCAAATGAGAAACAACATTAAGAGTTGCAACATCCATATATTGATGAGGGAAGCCCCAAGTATTGACACAGACACCGCTTCTGACACAGGCCTCACCAAGCTCCTTGTATCTATCATTTTGCGCTGCTAATAAGTTTTTCTCTTTATCTGTGCCATACAAAGCTTTATCATCTCTGGATTTTAAGATATCCATACCATAATTAGGAAGGCATGTTTGGAATACGAAGATTTGTCCACCAGTATCTTTCTATTATAGTTTTTTGAAAATTGAAACATTTGTTTAATAAAAGTTATTATCAATTAGGAAAAATTAAACTTACTAAAGCTTGCAAACCGCCACGAACAGCAGCTGTATAAACCGATTCAGCACGAATAGTGTCCTTAAACATTTGTGGCAGATTATCCAAAAGCTCCATAATTACATTCCTAAAAAAAAAGTTAATTACCCAAAATTATATAGTTATAATTTATGATATACCTTGATTCGAAAGGATCAGCCAAAAATCCGGCTTGTAAAGGAACAAAAACATCATTGATATCAGATACTACAAGCATTTGAGCGCTGTTCAATCCAGGCTTTAAGAAAAAATTTAGCAATTCTAAGCTATATCTTGTAACACATTTTCATTAACTTACAGCTAGGTTATAAAAGTGAACATCTTTGTTGAATGTCAAAATACCAATTCTATTATTTAGTTTAGGATTTCCTTCGCCATCATAAATAGCATGTTTCAAAGCTTCACAAACACTTTGAAGCATACCGCTTTGAATAGCTTGTACTGAAACATCCAAAGCAAAAACATAGCTAAGAGGAGCAGGAGGTCTATCCTTAGAATGATAATCTGTGGTAACTTCAAATTCAACTGAACCATAACGTAATTCAGGTCTTTCGTTAACATCTACGCGTCTACCAGACATGTCCACATTAGCAAAATACCAATCAGGAACGGAATTTGAGTGCGCACAAATGTTACATTCAAACTTGGAACCGCCATGAGTAAATACACACCAGGGATTTATATAGGCTCTACAGCGGCTACAACGAATAGGTCCCTCTTCTCCATGATCTACTACCTGAATACCTACTTCATCTGAGCGTAATTTAGCAAGAGGTTGAACTATCAAACCAAGTGGTAGTTTGGATTTATCAGCAAGTTCTTTGTTGCATGGAATACGATCTACAGTAGATCGCATAAAACGAGGATTACAATTGCCTTGATCAAGACCAATGAAGTTAGTAGTGGCAAAAGGAACTCTATCTCGTTCCAATGTGCCAAAGAATTTGTCATCGAAAAGCTCTTGGTCTTGCTCACGCACTTGAACTGGTGCAGGCATTTGGTCAGGATCGATACGTGGACGAGGTTGTGATGGAGGTCGCAGTTCAGCTGGTAATTGTTGATCTGTATTGCTGTAAGGTGCATTGGTATAGCCTACACCTGCAGCTGCAGATTGGTGATGGTGTGGATGAGAACGAGGACTAACAACTGATGTTGGTTGGGATGATTGGAATTGGGGTTGGCTAAATTGAGGTTGTTGAGATTGATATTGTTGCTGTTGTTGTGGTTGAATTTGTTGTGGTTGTTGAGGTTGTTGAGGCTGAAATTGTTGCTGGTGTGGTTGCATTTGTTGGGCTTGATGTTGTTGTTGAAGGCTATTAGGCCATGGGCCTTGTTGCTGAGGTCGTGCAGGCTGATTAACACTATTGGTGTCATGATTAACGTATACACGTTTAGGTTTGCTAGAAGGCGCTTGACGTTGTTGTTGTTGTGGTTGCTGTAGAAGTTAGGTAACAGATCAGTAAATACAAATCGTTAAATTTGGCTGATTAAACTTACCATCTGAGGTGGCGACATTGGTTGCTGTTGTTGTTGAATGTGCATATTTTGCATAGATGCAATTAGATTACCTTGCTGAGGAGATACAGGTCTAACTTGAGGTGAAATTACAGGTCGCATGCCTTGTTGTTGTGGAGACATATTAGGTCTGTGTTGTTGAGCAAGTTGAGGCGACATGATAGGCCTCATGGGTGAGTTCATATTGGGCCTCATCAATGGCCGAGCACCAGGAGGACCCATAGGTCTTATAGGTTGCCCTTGCATGATAGGTCGAATGGGAGCTATTTGGATCATTATTATCACAAGTTTGTTCCATGTAATAACTATATACACTTACCGCCAGAACCAACGACATTCACTGGACGAACACCAGGTACACCAGGTTGTTGAGGTGTCATTTGTGGTTGAACACCATTTTGAATCGGACGAACACCCATTTGTGGTCTTTGTTGTTCCGTATTCATACTTTTATTGCTCTGTTTGCCGAGAAAAAAAAATATATATATATATATTAAAAGCTACAAACAAAATACGTGTAAACCTGTGATGCATTTTGTATTACGACCAAATTATCACTGAGTTGTAATATAGTGACCGTATCAGAAAGAGGTCTTTATATACCAATACGTTGAAAGGCAAATATATATAAATGGTAGTATTGCATGGTATTGAAATAAATACACTCGAGAAAATAATTAACTAACTACTTAAAACTATTGCTTGTCTATTAAAAATGCTTTTGAAATCGCATTGATTAGCTGCTTTAGTATTATGCCACATCCTTCGTCCCTTGACGTTTGAATAAATGTGCAGTGTGAGATCATTCAACATTGAACTACCATCTGCTAAATAAAAAGAACTAATTCTACTGTACTTGCATGTAATAGCCTAATACTATAAAATAGCCGTTTTTTGCTCATATAAAGATAGTAAGACATTGATAAATAGTTATGCAAAATACTTATAAGCTGCATGAATAATCCACAAAGTTCAGTTCTTCTTTTCTCTTTCATTCAAACAAAATGGTTTATTCTAAAGAATACAAACAAGTTATTGCCTTTGAATATCCTTGCTACATTTGCGGTAATGTTCTTAGTAAGGCAAGACAAGCACTCAATCACATTGAAATCATACATGGTTTTAAGCTCCCGGCTCGTTCTGTTGGTCATAGGCGTCCTGAAAACCCTAATTTCGTATATAATAGTAATCCAAGATCGAGAAAGGATTTTGAAGTATATCATTATTCATGTACATCATGCTGGTTTCACTGTGTCGCTGATGACGGCGGTCTTGCTCAACTTGCAGATCATATCAATGAAACTCATAAACCAAATAATGTTGATCCTACCAAAAATGATATTGGACAATTCAGAAGTAATCAAGTTGCTCTTGCAAATAGATACAAAAACTTGCCAGAAATTGGTGATAATAATAAAAACGAGGAAAGTGAGAATGAAGACCAATTAAGCGATGATTATGAGGACGAAGAAATGGACAAGCCTGAGCCTAAAGTTCGAGAAAAGAAAATCAACCAAAAGAGCATCAATGATATTTATCAAAAATTGAATGATCTTACAGAGTTATTTCAATATCTTTTCACTAAAGAAGCTTATAAAAAGCACAAGTAATTACGTCTCTTCCTAGTACTCATGAGCTTACAATCACATTTGCTAATTACATATACTGACACAAGATGTTATCATTTCAAAACGCCATGAGCACCAATAATTTTTACCTTCCTTTCTTTATATCTACTGATAAATAAAATCCCTTAGCTTGATCTTTTTCTTCCTTGCATACAAATTTTTTGAATAAATCATGTTTTTAAAATGTTATCTGTAATAATATAGGATGTTGCTAAGCCGAGCTTGAGCTAGTAAATTTGTTTGGTTCTGCTACAACACTAATGTAAACAAAAGAAACTATAGATTGATATCAAATGATTTGCATTATCGAAATCCTAATTAGAGACATCTAATAGATTATAGAGATACAGTCTACACTCGTTATAATGGGCTTGCGGAGGCAAAAAAATGTGTCCAGTATAACGAATATTCCGCTATAACGAATTAAACGCTCTACATAGTACAGTTCTTAGAGTGTGTATATCAAAGGCAGTGAAATAGTAGTAGTATTTTATCATATCAGATTTATCAAGTAAAACTTAGACAAGAATCTAAGATTGAATCATATTTAATTGTACAATTAATATTGTACGAAACATTCAAGAATCACCAACCTATCCCACATGCTTAATAATTTAAGCCTAGATAATTACCCCATCAGTAATTTGCTATAGCAATAACATTTAATAATTACTGCAAATACCAAATATATTTAAGGCTCTTTCTTTACTTTTAAACTATTTTTAACAAATCTTGATTTTACTTCCTACGTCGCTTTTCTTCGTAGCTTTTAATTTTCAACATCAAGAACCTGTTCTCTTTTCTATAACCAAACTCGTACTAAGTGCTTTTTATATATATCCTAGACGCTGTTGAATAGGTATAAATTAGTCGCATTACATTGCCTATGCCCAATTTTACTCTATACCTCTCGAAGGACTCAAAAACATGTCAAATCTATACTTTTTTCCTTGGAAGCAGGGCCTTGAGTTTCATTCCCACTCTATTTTTTTTTTTCATTAAATAATCTCAAGATAAAACTATATTTTGATATACCTGAGAAGTTTAAGTTCAATCCAAAAAGGAGTATCCAAAAATATTCTATTTTTTGCAGTTGTTATAACTTTTTCAGCGCTAATGTTTCAGATTTTTACACATATTTTATTATTGGCAGTTGGAAGCTTTTAGTACGCATATCTCAACAAAATATTAAGTCTCATTAACATTGTTTAACTAATGATAAATCTTGTTTGTTTTATGCGCATTATAACATGTTCAAGTATAAAAAAATGCTGGCGCTTTTTTTTTTTTTTTTCCTTTTTTGACATATTTTGTAGTAGGTTTTAAATATTCGTTAAATTGAGCAGTAGTCGTTTTTATTCTTGTTATTATAAATCTCCAGTGAGATTTATCAGGTTCAGTTGAGTCTTTTTTTTAAAAATATACTGATTTTTCGTAAAGATATCCTCAAAATGTGTAAACAAAGAATAGCCTCGATTTTTTTCCAAAAAAAAAGACCAGTATGCGCTCGTCCCAAATTTTAAAATTAAAAAATATTGGCAAAAAGCTTATTTATCCATGAAAAATGTATCTAAAAAAGCTCATTGATAGATATATCAATAGATAATTTTGCTACACATTTTATCAATTTTTTAAATTTAAAATATTTTTATAAAAAATGGTGTGTATCTTCGAAAAGCCTTTACAACTTTGGTTGCATTTTACACAAAATTTAATGTAAACTGTTTGCCCAAACTCTATTTAGTCAAATGCAAAATATAAAACTGTAAAAAAAACTTATTAACAGTCTAGTTTAACTTCTTTTGTAGCTTATGATCTATTGAACAATTTTGTTTTTTTGGATCATTTTTGGTTCAATTTGTGAAACTGGTTTTGGGCTCAGTTAGTATAGCCTTTAAACTATAGTGTGAACTAATGTTTTGATTATCTCAACAAAAAATGAATATTTTTAGATGAAACAAAACGGCAAAATAGCTTATAATGGGATATATTCTGTGATTATAGAAAAGTAACTCTTCAATTTTAGTGCTCAATTTTTTTCAATTAATTTCAGACTAATTTGGTCATTGATGATCTGAGCGCGTCAGCCATTGTGTAATAATTCATATCACCTTAAAACTTATTGTGAATTGCATGAACTAGTTTCGGCCGTAATATATATATATATATATATAAATACTCGGATATCAAAACAAATATAGGAGACTAGGTGAAAATATCTGTTCTAAATCATCCCATTCGCATTCTCACATTATATTGTCTTTTACCTCAACGAAGTATGATAAATTACAACCTCAATTATTATGTGCAGTATACTTATTTTCCCTATACTATTAACATTTAACAAATAGTAAGTATAGACCACATAATAATTGTAACAATTGGAGTAACATCAAACACTATCTCTTTAGTACATCTTTCTTACCAATCACTCCTTCGGATCCAAGATAAATGTACTCCTTACACATTGCACATATATTTTAGTGTTACCTTTTCTATTTTAAAACAGATATCAGTGGACCATAGAGGAGTAGTACATTGTTAAATTTTTGTTGAAGATCTGGCATAATCGGATCCAGTGCTGGGCGAAGAATTTGAAAACCACTTAAACCCCACTTTTTACAACTGCTGCTCTGTTTTGATAAGGTTAAACAACTGGGAAATTGCTACAGTAGCAATCAATAAATATTGATCTGAATGAGCTGCAGGTTTTATAATAGAGGAATAACATATAATGCAAAGTTTAACTGATAGCACATTTATGGAGAAATTAATCAAATATAGCTTATCTGTATATGAAGAATATCAAACTTTATCAGTTTTGCTCATTATTTCGCTTGGAGGATTTTGAACGAAGAGATTAAATCAAAATTTAAATTGAACGAAGGTGCGTTTTTGATGGAAGCAAATTGTCAATTTTGAGCAAATCTCTGCTATATAATGTTGCCAGAATCTATTCGTGGCTCAATTTTGATGAATATCCTTTGGATAAGTTAGTTGCGCTGGCCTACTACTGCTTTATAGATACAGAAAACAGCTCACATAGAGACGATCCAACTGCAAAAGTTTTCTTCAATCTTATCTATAAATTAAAGTAACACTCTTCCGAAAACAATAAATTGCCTTACCAGCTGCAAACTCTTGAACATTCCTCCGTATTAATGAACATACTGTATAAGATAATTTTCAAGTAGGATGTACATATTCAATTTTTTCCATTATTATAGAGATATTCTTTCAATATATTACTGAGAGGCTTTAGATTGCTAACAACAACGGTTTACTGTATCGAACTATTTTATTGCGTAAGCGAATTAATATGAAATGATAGTAATACCATAATAATATAAAGAAAAAGAGGGGACAAACAATTAATAAAATAAAAAGGAGTAAACATGATTATATAAAAAAAACACTCTTCAGTAATATCGGCTACATTTCTTTTAAGAGACTTAGACTTCTGATTGTGATAGGCTGAATTTACAGTATAAACGCTAACGTAAGTGGAAAAAAAAACCTTCCATTTGTCCTTCATTATAACATGCTTCTCATCTCATACGACCATTGTTTTTGACTTTATAATTTTCGATATAATCTAAATTGTTTTTGATAGCGGTGTCGTCGTTAATTGGAGGTGTGGAGAGATTTGAGATGTCAGGAATATCTTCAATTGATGTTATGTCTCTATTCTTTCTGGTAAACTTTCTTTCTTGTCTGAAGAAAAAATCTTCTCTGTCTTTTGCATACAGTCAAACCTCAATATAAAGGAGGTTTTGTATCCGCCGAAGACTGGTGGACAAATGTTACAGCTTAAAATCCCTTATTTCAAATTTATATTTAAGGGAACTTTTTCTTTCCACATGTCCCTTATTTTATTATAATATTATTGGCCCCAAAATTAAAAAAGAACAGTTCTAGGTACAAATTTTTTTTACTTGATGTAAATACTAAAAATGTTTTCTAATATTTTGAGAAAAACACATTTAATGCAATTTGATTGCATCTGCATTGTATTATGGGTTTTTTTATATCGTAAGTAGAAACCTACCATATCTTTAAATATTTTGAAACCTTCGTTATTTGTAGCAACAAAGTTTGAAGTAACATAACTTAAAATTGCTAGAATTTTTTTCATTTACAGAATTATTAACATCGTTTGTTTCTTCCATTATCGTCAATTTCATCATTACTATCATGGATTAAGGATGTGGTGTGATTATCTAAGATACCTTTATATTTCTTTCTTAAAATTGAAGTTGATCTGTGTTTTAACTTTGATTTAAGGGAAGTCCTCGATATAAGGGACTTTTTAAAAGAAACCACGGGCGCCCTTAAATTGAGGTTCGACTGTAGTATGATTAAGTTGCGTAAATCTATATCGAAAATACAATTTAATGGCTGGTATGTCAATAGTGGACTGATTCAACTTTACATTAATCAACTTTTCGGTCAATATCTGATATACTCTCATATGAGCGCATCGATGACCTTATGAGCCTATAGACCATCTCATTTGAGCACACCCATGTGCTCTGAGAGCATACAGGAGGTCAGAGTGTGTAAGAATAATTTTACAACGTTGTCCTAAAGATTGCACCAGAAAACCCCTTCATCAAAGAGCAAATTTACTACATATCAGGCTCGAATTACGGGATCTGAATTATCAAACTCCGTTTTATGCGGACTATACCTCAAAATACCAAAAAATTACCACAAAATCTACATTTTTGTTGATAACTCTTGCAATCTTGACGTAATATCAAAGAGAAATATTTTAAAACAGATATATAAGAAAGGAAAATAATTATAGCAAAAGTCCCAATAAACCTCATACAGTATTTATAAAGTTATTTCCATTAAAAGCGTACAAAAACGCAACTTCAGTGGACTGTAACTCGAGATAGCAACCTTTTAAGCATATACTTTATAAGCCGAAAATAATTCCTTCGTCTGGCTTTATAATATTTCACCATAAAATTAATATCGAAAAAATCATCAATTTCTCCTTGTAAACCCTCGTCCAAAATTTGACTTTTTCGAAGAAAGTTAATAACTCTATGAAAATAGCGCTAGAGTGACAAATAATGCCTCAAATAATAGGTATTTTTTTGCGGTATTTGTCCGTAGCACTAATGTTAAACTTTAACTATAAAAGTATTTTTAAAATCACTAAAAACTGTTTTTTATGTTTTTGCTTTTTTTGCAAAAGTTTTGGTAATAAACGCTCTCAATAAATATACCATTAGATACAAAATTTAATTTTATGTTGAGTTTACTTAATAGAGCTAGCCAAGTTACGTTACACTTTTGTTGTCAATTTTGCATTTTATAAATTTAGGATCGTTTTTATCCAATTTTTTCATCATCAGAAAATTTTGGATTTCAACTGCCGCCACACCTGAGATGTATGAAATTTTAAAGAAAATTCGCCGAAGTTATTATTTTTTTTGCAATTCAATGGTATGTAGGGGATGTTTAAGTTAGAAAATATAGTATTGTAATTGCAAATGGAACAACTCATTGTAAGTTGAAGCAAGATAGTAAAATAGTTCTGTTCAATTCAAATACTTTAATTGGATTTACAAAAGTTTTTTGTACATTTATGAGGAATATGGAATTACATTATTTATTGAATTTGAGGAGAACAAATTCTTTGAAAATCTCGTTATTTGTAGTTTTTATCATTTTAATCATGCAATATGTTGCATGGCAACGGTGAATTTTATTAAATTGGCGCAATAATATTTTTTTACCTCTCTCAAATATTAAACTAAATAAAATATACTACAATCCAAAAGAAAATTAACATTTTCTCAAGTTGTTAATGTGTATATGTATTATAATAAAATATACTTTTCCACGCCTTTTTATAAACGGGATTGCTTCCATATGTATAACAGCGGCAAACACTTTACGACAATTACATGTTACGCGAATTAATTTTAATAGTTAGACTATATTAATAGGTAAAATTGCATTGAAAACAAAGACGATAATAGTAATGTTATAATTGTAATTAACAAATTATATTCATTTTTTTAAGTACAATAAGTGAAAGGGACAACAAAAGGGACAACAATGTAAGGTAAGCTTTAATTGAGTGAGATATCTGCTACGTGCATAATAGACAATTTATTTTTTGGCTTGGTGATATAAAGTTGTATTTAGATATACAGTCAAACCTCGATATTAAGGTCCCTCCTCAATATAACGAAAACCTAGATATAAAGGAGGTTTTTGAATCATGGATTAAGGATGTGGTGTGATTATCTAAGATGCCTTTATTCCTTTCTTAAAATTGAAGTTGATCTGTGTTTTAACTTTGATTTAAGGGATGTCCTCGATATAAGGGACTTTTTAAAAGAAACCACAGGCGCCCTTAAATTGAAATTCGACTGTACTTTTCTATTTTCTTTGTTGATTTCCCTTCATCAAGACAAGTCAAAATTTTCTGGAATTGCTGTCTCGCTTTAAAACATAAACCTTTGGTAACTTTGAGCTTCTCCTCTTCTACTTGGCATTCATTTCCAAAATTTTTTTTTTGCGAATTGACACATTAATTGAATTGTAGGATCTTTATTTTCGTCCATAGATAAATTACTTCGCTTTTGTTGGCTGAGAAAGTGTTCCTAAAGAACTAATGGATTCAATGGTGTTTGTAACAGGTGGTTGTTTTCGATTGATTTTGGTGCATTTTGAACCGAAAGGTCACAAGAGACCTCATCAAGATAGAAATTAATGGTATTAATGAATTTTGATTTAAATCTTTCACTGTCAAACCCTTTGATAGAAAATATGAGCATAAGTGGTTGCACTCCATATTCTTCTTTCAAAGAGATGCAATATTTAATTGCTCGCTCTATAAAATCTTTGTTCACCTTATTTTGTATCTCTACTATAATTGGTAGAAGATTTGAAGCGATGGGGAGGTACAATAAATCCGAAACGGTCTTGTTGGTACACTCAGAGTGGCCCAAATTATATAGTGCACTTGATGCGTGATTACCAACTACATCTTTTAGAATTATATTAATTAATTTTCTGTCCTTCAACATTATTTTGCTCATTAAATCTGAGCCAGGGCAGTAATTGCTGGGAAGGGTGAAGAGAGCTAGGTTGTCTAAAATTTGTGGTTAGTTTTATTATTGAAAACTGTTCTTACTGTAGCTTCCCTGGAATATCGGTCATGATGAGTAGAGGAAAAACGAGGAGAAAAAATTGGCAACAGAGGATTATTAAGTATCTTTGAAACTTTGATTTGTTATAAACCATGAAAAAAAAAAGTAAGGTTTTGGCTGAAAACTATGTTATGCAAGCTTCTTAACAACGAGATATTTGATACCTCAGGTTGAGTTTTTTAAGTGGGAGGAGGGAAAAAACCCCAATGGTTCACTTTTGATGCCTTCATATTAATTGAAAAAAAAAATCAAGATAAATAGAAATGAATCTTTTGGCAATATTCTGTAGTATCTCAAGTATATCTTCGTATTTTTTATTTCTTGATCATTTATTAAAATGAAGGCACGCTCCGATTTTGAATCTGACCATTGTAAAATTATATAAGCAGATATTTATTACCTGATTGAGCTTAAATCCAAAAAGAATCCAAATAGATAAAAAATCCATGAAAATACCAAAATGTTTAATAACTCACAAAAACACATAGTAAGTTGACTTTGTGTATCAGATGTTTTAGACTTGAATTTTAATTTTAAATCAACCTGTATAGTTTTTAAAAAAAAAAATTTCTCACAAAATTTCTAGTAAATTCAATGTTAAATTTTAGCGGTCTCTGCTCAAAAATTATGCATCTTTCAAATGCATGCATCGCTAAAATATTTTATTTTCACATAATGCACAACAAAATTATTTACAGATAAAGTACTTATTTGAAGATGTACCCCTATTTCCCTTAAAGATATACAATTTTTTCATCTCTTTTTTGTTTTCCTGATTTGGATAGATGCATATTCACAAGGGAAAAATGTGCAGGTTTTTTCATCAAAATCAATCCATTATTCTATCTCAATTTTCTCGGCGAAAAATCAATATTTTTTGATGTGATAAAATAAAATAGACATCTACAGATGAGCACTACTATATAAATTTAAATTTACAAACCAGCCTCGCCTTCATGTCATTCTATTCAATAAAGATATACCAAATTAAATGCCGATTTTTGACATTTGAAAAAAAAATGTTCTCCGAATCATTTGAAACTAAAATATGTAATAAAAGATGTTTAAACAACTGTTTTTTAGCCTCTAGCGACATTGCCGTAGCTCAGTCTTTTGTCGAGATATATTGTGCTAAAAATTGACTTTAAGTATTTAAGCAGTGTATTGATCTTCTTTTTCAAATTTAACAACAATCACTATAGTAACCAGCCTTGGCCAATTAAGACTTATTTGTAGCTGTGGTAATGTTGAATGCATTAGTACAGAATCACTGATTTTTCGTGAAAAATTAATTCCGTATTATTATTACTCTATTGACTGGTGGTATCGGCAATTACTCTATATGTTTAACTAATATGATGGTAATTAATGGTACTTATTATTGTACGAAAACTGCACCGAGTAAGCCTTTTTTTTTTTTTAGTAAATACAAATGAAAAAAGTTTTCATGTAAGCAAAATTTGTTAATTGTTTATTTTTATTAGTGAGTCCTTTTATAATTGCTAATTACTTGATATTGCATGTTTATTATGATGAATTTAATTTATTTGTTATGCAAATATTCTTCTTTTGTGTAGACATTACCTTTTCCATACCACATATGATATATTAATATCAGTAAATAAACAATTAACTTACCTAAGTTTTTTCACATATTGTATTTTGTGCATTAATTGCTTACTTATATAAATCAAATCTACTTTTTTTGCGTCCAATCAATGTAAATTATCTTTTATATTTCAGTGAGAAAAGTTTGGTAAAGCTTATTTATAATTCCCAATTAATACACCTGAAGAAGTTATCTAGAAACATGCGTACACAAAAAAAAAAAAAAAAAAAAAAAAAAAAAAAATTCACATGAACAATATGTTAAAATTATAGCTCATGAGATACTACAAGTGCATACATTATGAAAAATAATATTCTTTAAATGTAATGCATAATGTATGATTCAAAGTGTAATGTTGGTCTTTTTAGGCATCGTTTTATTTAAACATAAAATGTAATATAGATAATGTAATGTAAAGAAATATAGTTTTTACCATGAAATCATAACTACATTAAAATATTATAAATGCATACTACCTGGTATTAACAAATAGAGCATTGGAGAGTAAACAAAAAGTATTGTACCAGACCAAAAGTTTCAAGTTGGCCCTCAAATTTGAGGTAATTTTGCATATAAAAGCAAGACATGCTTGATATACTTGCTTTCGGAGAGTTCACAACAAAGAGATATTTGATTTAGCCAAATGAAAGACAGTTGTAGTATATTTTTTGAGCAGAATAGCAGCAGATTATCTTATAAGTTTTAAATAAAAATAGTATGGTTTGCTCCAAACCCCATAAAACTTCATAAAACAAAGTAAAAATAAGTAAAAAAGAAATCAGCATAAGCAAAAAAGAAGAAAATTTCTGTACTTTTAAATAGTTTAATTTTTTGTGAATTTCCCCCTCTGGGTACTGAGGGAAAAAGAGCAATCACTTTATGTACATTTCTCCTTCAGTTTACCCGAAGGAGAAAACTATATTCAAGCCTAATAATTAATACTATTTTAATTTTTGAAATGCTTTTTTCTTTTTCAGAGATACTCACTATAAATCCAGTAATCCAAAATATCAAAGTCTGGATCGATCTTTATATAAACGTACTCAAACACAACCAACGGAAATTTCTCCAAATTGGTTATATATAGAGCCTTGTCATTGGTATATAGTGCTGCTGTAGCTTGTGTATTTTCTGAATTATTTGTCATGAAAAAAAAAAAAAAAAAAAAAACGCCTCAAAATTATGCACTTTTAGACGTTTGAAGGATTTATTGTTGCCCACCACAAGCCGCAGGTACAAAATAACTTTTTCATCAATTTTCACGCCTTTTCAGATACATTTTTTTCTTCCTCTTAACAATTAGTTATTGGAAAGTTGAAAGTAACATCATTTGGAAAATTACCCTCAAATATCAGTTTCTGTAGTCATTTACAAGCTTCATTTGAAGAAAAAAAAGAAGAAAAAAACCCCACTTCAGTTCTTTAATATCTTTTTTAGAGGTGCAGTTATAAAGCATTTTTTTAAATATATATGTATGTAGAAATATGATTGCAGCACAAGCATTACGATTAATCTAATTTAACTAATAAACAAAACATCATTTACTGTGCTTCTGCATGAGTACATGAGGATATTCTTTGTTCCATAAACATGGCATGTCATTTGATTTGATATGATATCGTCATTATTTACCCAGAAGCACAGCCTATCCTCGGAAGGAAAATTGAAAAATAGACCATCTTGATCAATGAAACTTACTGGCTGCTGTCAACTTTGCATTACATATACAGTACGTGACCAAGCATACATATCTGCAATATCTTATTGCTATGCAATATTGGTAAATATTATACTCCAAATTCATGTTATTATGGGTTCTTGAAAGTATTAAAAGCCTCGAAACCTTTGTGAAAGAAGATAGATATTCGAAAATCAACATCAATATCACAGTGCAATTTTTTTGAAACTGCATAAACTGATGGGGGTGCGGTAATTGAATAAAAACGTCCCCGTTTTTGCATGCACTGTTTAAAATAGGCTAAATGGAAAAAAGGGATACAAATTTATTGTTCTAGGTTTTATATATAACAATGCAAAATAATAGATATGAAGAAATTACAACTTGGCTTGAGCAGTAGCAGGGCCCTTAAAGAAGACTTCAGAAACCTTACGACGTTGAATCTTACCAGTGGCAGTCTTTGGCATAATATCAGTGACATAGAAACGCTTAGGAATCTTGAATTTGGCAAGTTTAGTTGCACAATAAGCTTTCAATTCTCTTTCAATCGCTTTTTCATCATCCTTAACACCATCCTTTAAAACAACAGCGGCATGTACTTCTTGACCATACATCTCATCAGGTACAGCAAAACTGACAGCTTCAGCTATCTTTGGATGACTCAACATGACAGAGTCCAATTCAATAGGGGAAATCTTTTCACCACCACGGTTAATCAATTCCTTGATACGACCAGTCAAGATTAAATAACCATCTTTATCCTTTTTACCTTGATCTCCAGTGCGGAAATAACCATCCTTGGTGAAAGATTCAGCAGTAGCTTTAGGGTTATTCAAATAGCCTTTAGTAACATTCTTACCACGAATACAAACTTCACCTAATTCAGTAGGGTTGCCAGCATCATCCAAGATGGCAATTTCAACACCTTGTCCAAGACCAACAGAGCCAGCCTTATGAGGACCACGATGAGGAAGAGGATTGGAAGTCATTTGATGAGAAGCTTCAGTCATTGCATATGCTTCCAAAACAGGAGCCTTGAAGTGCTTCTCAACAGCTTCTAAAGTAGCAGGAGCTAAACTAGATGAACAAGAACGAATAAAACGAATAGGAGGAACTTGAGAAGGAGGGTTACGAAGCAAAATTTGATGAATTGTAGGTACAGCAGTATACCAATTACATTTGTTATCTGTGAAATCTTTCCAGAAATGTGAAGCACTAAACTTACGAGGGATGACAGCAACACCGCCTGAGAGTAAAGTTGATAAAAGGCCACAAATCAAACCATGAACATGGAAAAGAGGCATTACCAAATAAGTACGATCTTCAGAGTTTAGCTCATATGTACCCACAATATTTCTCATAGTTGTAAGGATATTGAGATGAGTAAGAGGAACGCCCTTGGGTCTACCAGTTGTACCACTTGTGTGCAATAATAAAGCAGGCTCTTCAGCTTTAGGAGTGAATTTATCGATTGTACGATGAGGTTCATCAGATAATTTGATAGGAACACGAGCATTAATTTCCATGGAAGTACCATTCCAATGAATTTCTACAATAATAGCACCTTGTTTACGAGCAGCATTTACAGCAGCATTATTCTTTTCATTAAGAGCACCCTTAGGTAAGATCATAATTGAGCTTTTAGCATCTTCTAAATAAAAATTGAATTCATCTTCAGTATAAGCAGGATTCAATGGAGATGCGACCAAATTCATAAATGTAGCACCCAAGAATGCAACACTGAATTCAAAGGAATTAGGATAACTAATAGAAATAGATCTACCAGGAGCCAATGCACTAGCAGGAACTTGAGCAGCTAATTTTCTAGAGAAATCGTAAATGATATCCAATAATTGATTGTATGTAATTTTTGATGCAACATCTGCAGATTCAGGGATGATAATAGCGGGATGCATAGCATCTTTTTTACTTTTAAAGATTTCGAGCAAAGTATCAGACATTTTTTTTTTTTTTTTGTTGTTGTCCACAAGAAAGAAAAAAGAAACAAAAATGCAATGATGATGGGGTTGTTTCGCTCAATTTAAATAAAATTTCTGTTTCACAACACTGATAGATGTTGATAAAAGACTTAATATGATGTCACGTAATCTGTGATAAATCGAACGCAATAATGGGAAAACTTTAAATATTACTAAAAATAGGTAATTTATTGTGTTTGCGGATGTTGTGTTAAAACAACTTTTGAGGATGAGGGTAAATGTTGTCTAATTACATCGTTATGATGTTGATGAGCAGATGCATAAATGCCTAAGCCAACATTCATATAAGGTTGAACGAAAGATGTATAACTTTGATTTCTAGTAGGTGTAGTAGTTGAAGCAATAACAGCAGCAGAAGCAGTAGGAGTAGCGGTGGCACGATCAGATAATAATGAATATAATAAACTCTCATTTTCATTTGTAACCATGGCAACGGCAACAGCAGCAGTAGAAGATGATGCGCTTTCATTGGAAGATGAATGACTTTTTGGGCTATTATTGTTTTCTTGTATTTGTGCAACTAATGCATCAATATCGGTCAAGCCAGAATTGTTTGTATCAGCAGTAGAAGCTGATGATTTCTTTGTTGTTGTTGTTGTTGTTGTTGTTGTTGGCGATGATGTTGATGTTGTTGTGGGTAACCATTGAGGATTGTGATGTTGATTATGTAGAAATTCGAGTGGATTATTAGTATTAGTATTAGTATTAGTATTAGTATTAGTATTAGTATTAGTATTAGTATTAGTATTAGTATTAGTATTAGTATTAGTGCTATGAGTATTGCTGTTATTAATTTTGGTATATTGAAATCTATCAGGCGTAGCTCTCCAGTCTTGTTGATGTTGCTGCGCTGTAGCGGCTTGAAATAAATTATCCGTAATTGCACTATGACTGTTGGCACCGTAAGAATGAAAAGAAGACATTGTTGGAGGTACAAACATCGTTGATGACATGGAAATAGATGGTTTTGATTTAACTGTAGGTGGAGTAATTAATCCATTTGCGAAATAATCTAATTTAGACCATTGTTGACGTTCTTCATCTCCATATCTAGCATTTAAACTACCCAAAACAAATGGAGTCATAATATCATCTTGACCAAAAACACCATTAGCTATTGCATTTCCATCAGCTTCAGTAATTGCATTTTCTAAATTTATAACAAATTGTGTGATTTTTTCTATTGTACTAATAGTTTTGACCATAGGTAATAATTTTTTCATAGTTGGCATAGATTGTTGAAACATAAAACGTGCATGTCGAGCTAAAGCAAGATTTTCACATGAGCAATGTCCAAGATGAAACTTGATTGATTCAATGAGAGCATAAGTTGTAAAATCATAGTTGTAATACCAGAAATCGTTATCAATTAATGTAGTTAATAAACGAACGAGATGTGTTGCTACAGCAGCTGACCTCGTTTGGATTGATTTGACAGTTGAAGAAACATAGGGCTTAAGAACGCATAATTCTATTATATTATATACTAGATGAAGATGAAAAACCATGATATTAGATGGTGATGTAGGTGTTGTAAGAGAGTTGTTATTATTATTCAAGACAGGAGTCCACTGTAAATGTAATGGTAACGATCTAAGCCAATCCAGTAATTCATTTTCTGAATTTAAAGACATCTGATCATATGTGTGAGTTCGTACAATTGGCTGGTGCGTAGATGATTGCTGCTGTAATGTACGTTCAGCAATTAATAGAAGTTTTATACTGAATACAAACGCCTCTAGTATTTGATGCTCTGTTACATCATCACCTGGTTGAAGCAATGGCATATCCAAATCAATGTCTTTACTTCTTAGCATCCAAGGTTGTCCAGTTTGAATATGAATGATTTTATCCAGCGTATAACATCCCCAACAAATTCTCTTTCTTAATTCTTTTAAATCGGAGCCACCATCCATTTCATCTTGATACAATATGTCATTTTTAATATCCAGTTCACCGGTATAATTTCGCATCAAATTTAAATCAAGGCACATTTGAAAAGCCATTGCGCTGTATGTAGAAGGGTATGGATTGCTTGTAGATTGAAATTGACTCATAAGTGATAATGCAATAATAGTGCTTAGCTTGGGCTTGGATTGTAAAACTAAGGATTTGGCATGTTGAAACCAAGTATCGCATTCATCATCTTGGTTTTGTTGAGCTCCATGTGCCAGTATCACAAGTAACAAAATTGGAGATAAAAGATAAGAAGCAGTGTAATGTTGAATTGGAGAATCAAACTGTTTAAAAAATATTCTTTTTGGTATAATTGGAAATACAGAATAACAATTTTTGAAATAAGCTTGTATATGTGCATGTTGAATTGATTTTGAAGGTAAAAATTCTATCCCAAATGTATGATCATTTAAAGATGATTTTAATCTTGTTGTTGTTAAACTTAATTTAGTTTGATCCAATTCCCATTTGCCTTCTTTTCCTTCTGCTGGCCATAATTTATTTAATCTATTCAATATTTCCGTTGTAGATGACAATAATTTCTGATCTATAGGTAAAGGTTTTTTGAATTTTGATACATTGTGCGATATATTATCAGGTGGAGTAGATGCCCTGGATGTTGAAGGTGAAGGTGATGTATCTAATGATTCAGCATCTTGCTCATTTGTTGTTTCTATTACAGATCCATCTTTGGAAAATGTGCACGGTCTGTTTCGGGCTACATTTATTAATTATATCAGCATTTGTATATCAAAGTTGTGTATTTAATAAATCAATGAAGTACCTTTGCACTATATAAGAGTTAATTAATATATAATTTGATTGTAATTTTGGTTGTCTATAATTACCTGCATACAAGGTTGCAATCCATCACACTATATTATAAAAATTTACAATTAGTAACAACAATGAAAGAAAAAAAAAATTTTTGTATATACAAACCTTGATTTTTTTCACTCTACATGTAAAGCAAGCTTTTCCTACTTTAAACCTTTTTTGTTTGGATGAACTTTTCTTTTCTTCAAGATCATGTTTCATTGATATTGTACTAGTTGACATTCTAGATATTAGAAAAAGAAAAAGAGAGAGGAAAAAAAAAAAAAAAAAAAAAAAAAAAAAAAAAAAAAGAATTTATAAAAATAGATGATTTTCTCCTCCGTTTATTTATGGTGTTACGATAAACAAATAATTTAAACCCATTGAAAAGTATATCCGCGGAAAACATTTTTAAGAATAAGGGTTCAACAAGGCATTGCCGAGGTACTTTATATTTACATATAAGCTATTTATAATATGAGGGGGGTTGGAGTAACATAGTAGGAGAAATAAAGACAATTATGATTATAAATAAATATATATATATATATAAATGTTCATATTTTTATATACACAAGAATTTTTTATCTATCAATTTAAAGAGTAACTACTACATTTTCTACTTTGGCCACTTCATCTGACTGAAGTATAAATTCTTGTCTATCAAATAAAGTATCATCATTATCATCATTATCATCGTCATCTAAACCCTGTTGTTGCTCATTTCCCAAAGAATGTCCCTTGACAGTATTTGTTAATGTAATAACAGAACTTGATGATGATTTATTACTGAGTTTACACACTGTAGCTGCTCTTCTTAATTGATTAGGAGGATAAAATTTATCATCTGGCTTACTGATATTACTTGCAACAGATTGCATTAGTTGATTATAATGATGCTGTGTAGGGGTACTTGCTGCTCTACGTATTATCCAATCTGGCGGATTTGATGATGGCGATGCATTATTGGGATTAAATCCAAATGTAGTAGTAGATGATCTGGATGGAATTATCAATTTATCTTGTTGTTCTTTAAATGGCTTAGTTTGAATAGATGTCCATGGTGATGGTACTAATAATACAGGTGAATTGACAGTTTTTGCTGTATCAAATGTATCAGATCGAATAGGCTGATTGTTAGTATTAATTTGAAGAGGATGTGGCACTTGATTAAATGATCTTCTAGATGAAATTTGACAATATTCAAATGGTTCTGCTGAAGATGGTGGATCTCTAAATTTGATTTCCAACATTTCTTGATTATTATTATTGTTATTATCATTTTCATTATTATAATGTATATAATATTGTTGCTGTGGAGGAACACAAGTAGAAGAAGACGAAGGAAGAGGTGATCTTGATGGTTGATTCTGTTGCTGTGATATGGTATACGAATAAGATGTTTCAGAGCAATCATCATCATCGTCTTCATTCTCTTCATCATCATCATTCTTTGTTTGATTGCGTTGTTTTAAATGATAATTATTCCATAAATAAAATGCTATTAATATTAATAAAAACATAACTAATCCTCCTGTAACAGCACCAGCTACTATTGCGGTAGATGGTGAATTAGATCCATTTGAATTACCAGATTTATCATTTCCCCCTATCCCATTTGGTTTTTCACCGATGCCTCCTGAATTGTATGCAGGTGAAGGTGTATATACAGAAGTCCAGCTCCAGGTTATTATATCTAATACTTCAATATCTGCCATTACTGTTAATGCTGTTGAAACACCTGTAAATCCAAATGCAACAATCATATTTGTACCCACAAGCGATGCTTTTTTTTTTTTTTTTTTTTTTTTTTGTTACATAAATAATTAATATACATCTATTATAGTTGTACTTTTATTTTCATTACCTGTATGCTAAGGTTAATAAGTAAAATTTTACTGTAATAAAATTATATAAAAACATAAAGCTTACATCAGCTCTTCCTTGTACAGCAGCATTTGTATTTTTTACTGTCCACTTCCAGGTTCTAGTATCTAATACAGCTACATCATTATACACATGGTATCCATCATAGCCACCATAAATTAGAATAGAAAATCCATCAGGCATCAGTACTTGACTATGGCTACTTATAGGACAAGGTTTATTTTCGACATCTAATTTTGCATTGATTTGATTCCAAACAGACAATTTAATATCGTAAATCCAAACATCAGATAAAGGAATAGGTTCGCCAGTAGCACTATCAAATCCACCCAAAACTACGATTTTATGGTCAGAAATTAGGGTTTGTGTATGAGCGTAACGTAAAGGTGGATATAACCCTCCTGGTGATATTATAGTTGAATTTGCAGGAAAAGTAGAATCAAATCTATATACTGTATTTGATAATGCTGGTCTCGAAGTAATATTCATAGCATTGGGAGGAGGACTTGTAGTTGTACGTTTGCCACCCCAAATATAAGTGATACCATGTCCAGTTGTTGTAGATGCGGCACCTTGTCGGTTTAAATGATTTCCACTCGGTAAGCTAAATGAATTCCATCGACCAAGATCACAATCATAGCTATAAGCAGTCGGCTCTTCATCCGTTGCGAAGTTTTCGGTTTGCGGCATCACACCTCCAATGATAATCATATTACCACTGTTTGTACCGTCCAAGAATGATAAATGAGAATATACTGGTGGTCCACCAATAGAATCTTGTGGTCCAGATGCTGGTTTCCATGGTAGATCAGTCAATGGATATGGTGAATGAATTGGTAAAATAGATAATTCGGATAGCCATTCAGATGTATTTTTTATAGTTGAACTTACAGAAGAATCGCCACCATAAAAATAGATGCTATATAATAATTTGATCAGGATGAATTTTATATGTATATATAAATATCAGATAGAATTACATACCTGTCATTTACTAATACAGCTGAATGTCCAAATCTAGGTTGAATGTTATAGGCTTGAATTAAATGTTGTTGTAATTCACAAATTAATAACAATATCAAAAGCATTTTTAACATTTAAAAATCATTGCAAGCAAAGAAAAACAAAAGAAAGAGAGAAAAACAAAAAGAAAATAAAATATTTGTATTAAAAAGAATATATAGATTAAGGAAAGGCCGTTATTTCGACCGTTTATACATATATATTTAATTTAGTATATCACAGGTAGGTCATTTTAAAACTTCTTTAATTATAAATGTACACGTTTAAATAAAGGTTCGCCATTACTATTATCAGTATCTTCTTCTTCTTCTTCTGTGTTTTCTTCTTCTATAAGTATTCCAATTCTTGATTCTATTTCTCGTCTTCTTTTATGCTCATTAACTATTAAAGACCTTCCCATAAAAATATCATCTGGATCACTGTCTTCAACTGCTATTTCTTTTGGTTTTTCATAGTTGGGATTTTTTACTTGCTTTCTTTGTTCTTGTAAATCTGAAAGTAACTTTTTAAATATCTCTACATCTTCTGCTGTTAATGTTACTGATGTTGGTAGTCTTCTTAACATGATTTTATATGATGAATTTGAAAGCAAAATAAGAAAAAAAAAAGCTATTCTCCCTAATATGTAAACAAAAAGAAAAAAAAAACTGACTTTTAATAACAAAATGCTTCGAATCCAACATGCAAAATGCAGAAAAAGGAAAAAGGAAGCGGTTTCGTGCTTTAGGTATACATGTTAAAGTGTAACTACGTAAAAAGGAAAATATAGTCTTACTTTTTTGATTTTGGTTTTCTTAAAAAAGATGGTAAACCCAAAGATATTGAATTTATTTCGAGCTTATTTTGTATACATTTCAAAAAAGATCGCTTGTCCTAAGTACTGTATTTTCAGTTATACCTTTACTCTGCTTTACTAGCTATTGGCAAGGCTCTGTATTTATTAATCAAGATTATTTTCTATATACTCTTAATAATACTCATTTATTGTCAGATAAAAACAATTTTGATTATTTACATTGTGAATTTCCTCTAGTTGCAAACAAAAAACACATGTCATTCAGTTCCAAGCAGTTATCTGAAGCGAGGAAAGTTAGCAAAATATTATATGTTTATAGTTTTTGTATCCAGAAACAATAATTACACCGTTGATTAATACAAAGTATTGCAAAATATGTTGGATAGTTCGTTTCTAATGGCTGAAGAAATGAAAACTCGGCTAGAAGCTTTGATCATTGAATGGAATTCAATCGAAAGAAAAAGAAACACTGTAGATACATACAGATTTTTTCGATCGAATTATTTAATTTGTCGTATTCCTACTGTACCGCCTCAATTGCATGATTCTTTTAAATATTAACATCCAAAATTATTGTATGAATTTGAAGGTAAAAATCTCGGTATTTGTCATGCCAGAGTCGAATATATCGTTTGTATAAATCAGCACGATATCTGGTTTCAAAACATGTACAATGCCATTAAATCAAGAACTTGGAAAAATAAGATGATATATACTCAGCGTCAAAGAATACATGGATAAGTTTTATGTATTTATACGTATTTAAAACGTATAGACATATAATAATAATACAAACCATCAGTCAGGAATCTCAATCTAGTTGAAGCTTGGCTAGGAACATAAAAGAACCTCAGGTGGAAGCAGTAACATTATCACCACAAAATCATTTACAAATAGGGCATGAAGCCAGTGATTTCGCGTTTGCTCATCGTGATGTCTGGATAGCTGTAGAGTTTTTAAACACTGCAAATGCAATGGGATATCCAATCAAGTATTCATCAACTTCATTTAATTGTCATCAAATGGATTCTAGAGTCAAGCACAATAGTGCAAAAGATGATAATAAGGATATGCAAATGGATCAAATTTTTAAGAGAAAATTAACTTATTCCAACACTCGATTGAAAAAACATTGGGGACTATCACAAATGAATAATCTCTACGAACAAGGCTTGCTTAGAAGAGGATTAGGTGTATGCTTTTTTTTTATTTTATTTTCTATTGATTGTAATAAAATTAAATGCCAAGTGTACTTAAATTTTCTTGTACACATACCCCATATATAGAAACGACCGCGGATGAATTTACCAGGCATCTGATAATTTTCTCTTCCGTGGTAGTAGTGGTAAGCCATCAAACCTTAATCAATTGGATCCGTGGCATGGAAACCGTTGTGCTACATATTTACTTTACTGCCTGAGAATGTTTATGCACTTTATTTGTTAAAAGTATCCGGGTTTTTAGAAAAGATGAGGATGAATATAGAAAAATATGGAAATGAAAAGGTTGGTATATTACGATTAATTTAAAACAAATATATATATTTCTGTATGTGATTTATATTGAATAAATAGAGAGATATCTAACTCCTTCGCCCAAAATGCCAAGTACAAGAGAAATGATGATGAAAAAAAAATTGAAAGAGGATTTATTTAGATTAAATACTATTACTGATCTCGTCAAGAGTGAAAAAAGTTAAGAAAATATTTCTTTTTTTTTTTTTTTTTTTTTTTTTTTGAGAATCTCGGTTCTAGATTGTGCTATATTATAAATCCTTTGATCATATCAACAACGAAGTATAATTCTTAATATGGGAAAGTCATTTGGTGAAATGCTAAAATTCAACCCACCAAAGACTTTTAAATAAAATTGATAACACCCAACCTACTGAATTAACGAGGCCATTGACGCCTTTTCAATAATTTAACAAAGTAGTTCTCTTTACAATTTTTTTTTTTTTCTATTTTTTACTATTTCCTCAATAAAATTCTTGATTTGGAGCAAAACAAATTTTGGGCAAATGATTTACATTAAATTTTGCGTAAAATGCGGTTCAAAGTTAGAAGATTTTCTAAAAAATACAGATCAATTTCAATAATCACTTTTCAAACTTGAATGATTAGTTTTACATACAACAAAATTATCTACCAATTTAGTTATTGATGAACGTTTTAGGTACTTTTTTCGTAGACAAAACGACAAAACGAGATTTTGGTTGTTTTCTTTTTTTTTTTGAAATTCAAAATTTAGGTTAAGTAAATATTCAAAAAAAAAAAAAAAAAAAATGAGGAGAGGGTACCTTTTGTACACATTTCTGAAAATATTTCCATGGAATCTTAGTATTTTGAAGAGAATTAGAATGAATATGACAGGTGTCAAAGGGATCTATTATATGAATAAAGAACAACTGCTATTCAACTTAATAAATATCTCGAAAATTACTACAAAAAGGTCGAAAAAAGGGTTTTTATAAAAAGCTGATCTATCAGAATTAGCAATTACCGAATTGCCAGTTTAGAGCATTTGTCAAGCCATGTTGTTTGACATGCAAGTTGTAAGAAGTACAATTATCTGGGAACCAACGGAGTAGTAGTTGGAAAGAACGATGTACTAAGAGGTAGTGTTTGGTGTTACTCTAATTGTTACAATTATTATATGGTCTATACTTACTATATATTAAATGTAAATAATATGGGGACAAGTAAGTATTTATAATAATTGTGGTAGTGATTTATTATAATTTATTTAAGTAAAAGATAATAGGAAATGGGGATGTGAACGGGATGTTTGAGAACAGATATTTTCACTAAAGTTCCATATATCTGTTTTGACGTCCAAGTATTTATATGTATCTTTTCCCAACTGAAACTAATTCATGCACTTTTATATGTTGTCATGTAATGTGAATCATTACACAAGTCATACAATGCTGCATTCCATGAGTTTATCATCATGCTACTATGAGACTATTATAGAAGCATGATTCTATTATATTCACACAATATTCACATGTTCATTCTAATTATATTATCATTCACATTTAATTCACTCATCCAATTAGTATATAAACCCTCTCTATAAGCTCATAATAAAACGGTACTTTTTCATTTGAATAATTTTATACGTTTACCTTTTGATAAATCACAAATAACATATAGTGTACATACAGTCAAACCTCGATATATGGCCCCTCAATATAACGGAAACCTCGATATAAAGGAGGTTTTTGTATCTACCGAAGACTGGTGAACAAATGTTGCAGCTTAAAATCCCTTATTTCAAATTTATATTGAAGGGAACTTTTTCTTTCCATATGTCCCTTATTTTATTATATTATTATTGGCCCCAAAATTAAAAAAAGAACAGTTTTAGGCACAATTTTTTTTTGCTAGATTTAAATACTGAAAGTGTTTTCTAATCTTTTGAGAAAACTCCTTTTAATGTAATTTGATTGCATCTACATTGTATTACGGGGTTTTTTTTATATCGTAAGTAGAAACCTACCATATGTTTAAATATTTTGAAATCTTCATTATTTGTAGCAACAAATTTTGAAGTAACGTAACCTAAACTTGCTAGGATTTTTCTTCATTTACAGGAATAACATCGTTTGTTTCTTTCATAATATAGTCAATTTCATCATTACCATCATGGATTAAGGATGTGGTGTGATTATCTAAGATACCTTCGTTTTTTTCTTAAAATTGAAGTTGATCTGTGTTTTAACTTTGATTTAAGGGAAGTCCTCGATATAAGGGACTTTTTAAAAGAAACCACGGGCGCCCTTAAATTGAGGTTCGACTGTAGTATGATTAAGTTGC
>JAEPRC010000360.1:0-43015 GCA_016758945.1 Mucor plumbeus
CCTACAAATAACAGCAATTAAATTAATTCCTAAGTTGTCAAGTATCTTTCTCTTCAAATATCTTTTTTCTTTGCCGTCAAGAAACTATATATAATGTGTTGCCATGGAAGCAAAAAAAAAAAAAAAAGGTTACTTCAACTGGCTCAGTCTAGCAGGTATATGCTTAAATAAAATTTTAATTAAAACTATTTATTAATACCATAAACAGTTGCTATTTGTGCAGGTGATTTAGGTATGGCTGGATTTCTGACATCTGCCATTTCTGTTACACACCCAGAATTTGTCACAACGCCCGCAATTGATTATGGTGTATTTATCGCTATTTTACTTTTGCATGGCTGGATGAATACATTGCCGGTAAAATACACGGGAATAATTAATAATTTATCAGTATGGTGGCATATAATGGGAATTTTGTTCATCGTAATTGTTGGTTTACTGTTAACACCAAATAAACCATCTGCTTCTTTTGCATTAGGACAATTCTACAATGACTCTGGATTTGATAGTAATGGCTATGCTTGGTTAATTGGATTGCTACAAGCTCAATTTACTTTGAATGGGTATGATACAGCTGCACACGTGAGTGAAGAGACAAGATCTGCTCAAAAGGGTTCTCCTATGGGTATTGTTATGGCAATTGGGACATCTGCAGTTGCTGGCACTGTTCTTATGATTACTTGTGCATTTATGATTCAAGATTTTGATAGACAAATCGTTCATTCAAGCAATAACATGGCCATCACTCAAGTATTTCTCGACAGTACAGGTGTTAGTTGGACAATGTGGTTCTTGGTTATTATCATTGTAGCCATGTATTTCGCGTAAGTTTTTTTTAATGATTTCAGAGGGACAAAATGTTCTAAGTATTTCAAAATTTCAGAGGTGCTGCTGTTATTGTTGGTTCCTCTCGTCAAACATATGCATTTGCTCGTGATGGAGCAATGCCATTTTCAAAATGGTTGGCAAAATTAACTAAATCGAAAGTACCCGCTAATGCTGTTTGGTTCAACATCGCTTTCGCTGCCATATTGGGTATTCCATATCTTTTTAGTGATGTTGCATTTGAAACTATCGTATCCATTAATACAATTGCAGCAAGTATTTCTTACTTTATACCCATTTGGTTACGAATTACAATGGCAAGAAAACGGTTTCAAAAAGGACCCTTTCATTTACATATTTTCTCCATTCCATGTGGCATCATTGCATGTGCATGGATTTTATTTACCTCCGTTTTATTTATTTTACCTACCGTAAGTTGTAATTACTATACTCTTACTCCTTTGAATACTAATTCTGATAAATTAGCAATGGCCTGTTACCCCATCAAATATGAATTTCGCTATCATTCCATTTGCATTCGTGATTGGTTTGGCATCATTGGTGTATGCTTTTTCTGGCCGAAAATGGTTTACGGGTCCTGTGCGTAACATTGATACTGTCATAATCCGAGAAGAAGATGGACAGGTGATACAAGAGATTCGTAGAGTTGTTATACTTTCAGAGAATGATGACGATGATCAAGACAGTTGCTGGATGCAAGATGGAATCCCAGTAATGAAAAATTAAACTATATTAATGATTATAATAAAAAATTGTATATATCATATAAAATCAAGTTACAAAATATTTGATATAGAAACTTATTGTCGATGGTCCATTAAGAAACAATTGTGTACTACTAGGTTTTGGATAGAGGAGATATCAATCCATTAATTATATGAAACATCCAATTTGGTTGTTGCAAAATCAAACGTTTGTTTCCAAATACATTTGAATTGAAGTTGATTTCTAACGAAAATTCCGAAGTTATGGAATTAGAAACATCACTGTATATATACTCATATAAAGACTTCTCATTTCCCCACATTTTAAATACAAATGTATAGTAAAAAGATCTGTTTTAAACGTAATGTTACACCGGCTTTACCTTTTTGCAAGGTTTTTGGCGGTATAACCAATCTATCATAATGGAAAACGACGTTTTACATATTGTCCGATTCCTCATCTTTTAGCCGTTGGTTAACATACATATGATATCAATTTTTTTTAGAATTAATAAAGTTTCCAAGGTACATAATTAGACACGTTTCACTAAAATGCCCTCAATCCGGTCTTCTTTTTATTTCTTTCTCTGCTGTTTCTTTAATGCTTTATGCGGGTAATCTGTTTATATAATTGATTGGAACCAATCATTTATAAGGTATCAATATAAGCAACTAATATCATTCGTTATGTTTTCATTGCAGCGCAGTTTTCACTAACATTTACCCCACATCTAACTGGCTTTCAAATTGAAACACCTATCCAGGTTTGGAATGAGGAGATGATTTGCATTTCAAAATGTTGATTAATTTAGGATAAATTTTTGGAAAAGAAAAAAATGGCATACGGCTCTATACATGTACAATAATATTAAAACTAATTTTTTTTTTATAATTTTCATTCATAGCTATGAAAAAAAATTCTTCAAAGTCCAGAAACATGCTTACAGAATCATGATACAACGTTCGTTTATTGTTTGTTGTTGGCATTACGTAAATTTACCTAGCTGGAAAAACATAGATAAAAAAATAAACCAGCCAGCCCCAGATTTTTAAATAGGTGGACCAAACTTTATCTTTCAACCCTTGCCCTATTAAACAAAATTATGATTATTACTTTATCCGCCTTCCCAACTACATTATGGTCCCGACGTATTGTTAATCGCCCTTTTATTTAAAACCTATATATAAAGGGCTTCCAAACATCCAATTTCTCTCATTCCAAAGTTCTTTTTTTTTCTTTTTCTTCCCTTTATAAACTAAAAATAAATAAATAATGGCTACTGTAAGTGCTGCTTTAAAATCGAGAGTTCGTCGTCCTGCTCTCTTGGACAAGGTAATGAAGGCTGAAGAAACTCTTAAATTCTTCAAAGGTGGACAGTAAGTAATCAATATCATGCTAAAATATTCCGCGTCGGCATACTTAATACTTGAATTATAGATATCTCGGCTGGTCTGGTTTTACTGGCGTTGGTTATCCTAAAATGATCCCTGTTGCTTTAGCTGATCATGTTGAAAAGAATAATCTTCAAGGTAAAATGAAGTTTAATCTCTTTGTCGGTGCCTCTTCTGGTGCTGAATGTGAAGATCGCTGGGCCGAACTCGATATGATTGATCGTCGTTATCCTCATCAAGTTGGCAAGAACATTAAAAAAGGTATCAATGAAGGTCGTATTCGCTTTGCTGATAAACATTTGTCAATGTTCCCTCAAGATCTCGTTTATGGTAAGTTGATTTTATCTTTTTTTTTTTAGGAACTGTTGTCCCTAATGCGTATATATAGGCTACTATACCAAGGATAAGCCTGACAATAAAAAACTCGATATTGTCGTTGTTGAAGCTACTGCCATTACTGAAGATGGTTGGATTGTTCCTGGCGCTTCCGTTGGTGCTACACCTGAATTAATTCAAATGGCTGATAAAATTATTATTGAAGTTAATACACGTATTCCCTCTTTTGAAGGTCTTCATGATATCAACATGTGTACTCTTCCTCCTAACCGTAAACCCTATCTGATTATGAACACTGAGGACAGAATCGGAACAGTAAGTGTTACAGAAAAAAGTGAATGAAAGAGATGTGTCAATTATTAACACTTACGCTTTTTTTTTAGACTGCTATCCCTATTGATACCGACAAGGTTATTGCTGTTGTTGAGAGTAATCGTCCTGATAAAACTGGTGGTAATACACCTGCTGATGACAAGTCTGAAGCTATTGCGAGCCATCTTATTGAATTCTTTGAAGAAGAAGTCAAATATGGTCGTCTTCCTGCTAATTTGTTGCCTCTCCAATCAGGTATTGGTAATATTGCTAATGCTGTTATTGGTGGTTTGGCCAAGTCCCGTTTCCAAAATGTTACAGTGTAAGTTTACGGGAAATGTAGGGTAAATGCAGAATATAAAAAAAAACTCATGTTATTATTTTAATAATATAGATTTACTGAAGTATTACAAGACACCTTTTTGGAGTTTTTTGATTCCGAAAAGCTCAAGTTTGCCAGTGCTACATCGATCCGTTTCTCTCCAGAAGGATTCGATCACTTTTACGAAAATTGGGAAAAGTACAAGGATAGATTCCTTTTAAGATCCCAACAAGTATCTAATTCTCCCGAAGTCATTCGTCGTCTTGGTTGTATTGCTATGAATACACCTGTTGAATTTGACATGTATGGTCATGCTAACTCTACTTTGGTTTGTGGTTCTGGTATGTTAAATGGTCTCGGTGGCTCTGGTGATTTCTTGCGTAATTCTAAATTAAGTGTTATGCATTCTCCTTCAACTCGTCCTTCCAAGAAGGATCCTAATGGTGTTTCTTGTGTTGTTCCTATGTGTTCTCATGTTGACCAAACTGAACACGATCTTGATGTCTTTGTTACTGAACAAGGTTTAGCTGATCTTCGTGGTTTGTCTCCTCGTGAACGTGCACAAGTTATCATTGACAAATGTACTCATCCTGAATATAAACCTCAACTTCAAGATTACTTTGATGTTGCTACCAAGAAATGTCTTGCTGCTGGTAGAGGTCATGAACCTCAAATGCTCGATAAGGTCTTCAAGATGCACACCAACTTGATGGAAAATGGTACTATGAAGCTCGATTCTTGGTAAAAAAAAAAAAGAAAAATCAACCTTTGTCTTTTTTGTTACATATTTCCCATTATGATAGACTTTTTTTTTCTTTTTTGCAATTTCCACAAAAAAAATAGTTGCATATATATTTATCTTAACTTATTGATTCCTTTCCCTTTTATCCCTTGTATTATATGAATAAATAAATCATTTACTTCTCTTCTCTTAAAAGTATGATGTATTTTGCTTGTTAATAGTTGATTACTATTTGTTGTGTATAAGCTAGTGATTTATTGAAGCAATTAATGTGCCTAGATTGATCTGTTGCTTATCAGATCTAAGTTAGCACTCCGTTCAAATTGTAATAATAAAAAAAAATCTGATAAGAAGATCATTTAGGGATGATTCATTACTAATCGAAGAAAAAGAAAAAAAAAGGTTTGTGATACATTATATACAATAAAGATTCTTAGAGATAAGTCTGAAAATCACATTTATTATGGTAAAGGTTGGTAAGTTTACGGGTAACCCGTCAATTAAACGTGAGAAGAAATTTAAATTAAACGAAAATAAGGTTACCCATAACTCTGTGTGCAGGCATGAACTATTTTCTCACATGCTATTTGTCATGGTTTCTGTTTCTAGATAGATCATTAAATAGTTGTGCCTGCATAAGTCTCTAGCCAATCTTTTTAAACAAAAAAATTAATAATTCTCGTGAAATATCGGATTCTGATAAAAAAAAAAAAAAAAAACGAGCATCACTGATCGTTATCAAAGGACCTCTTAAAATTCGTATTAATTACAAATTAAGGCGGTAGATCGAGTGATAAAACTAAAATAGTAGGATGGTTAGATAATCATCCCTAGCCAAACCTTGGTATCCCTGATAGTTGAAATTAGTAAGTTGAAATCTTTCATCTCAATCAAATCTTCGCAAAATTGCTGTTGTACAGTTTCCCTATTTTAAGTATCATCAGTTTTTTCTTAACATTTGTTTCAAATCTGCCTTAATCTCACTAGCGGCTTTAACAGTAATTACAGTCAAAAATTTGGCTATCGACAAAAAAACTTTAAATTCAAATAAAATTTAATCAAAAATAGGGTATCAATCAGCTACACAAAGGGGTATTATGCACATTAGTTGTTATAAAGATTATTTTGTGTATTGTCAACACTTGAAAGAGTTTAGCTGTCGATTAAAGAGTTAAAAAAGAGGCTTCTACAGTTGATATTAATTTTGAGCTTGACATATAGTACTTGTTTGAAGTTTTTATTTCAATGTTCAATAAATTTCATTTAAATTTTTGTATTAGAAAATTAATGCCTAGTCTTCGTAATTTGCTTGCCTTTTTTTTTTTTTACTTTATTAAGCGAACAGCAGCTTATTTTTGTAAGAGTACTTTCAAGATTTTAAGACATAATATTGCAGTAGAATCGTATTAACATGTCTTCTCGATTTTTGATCGTCAGATTTGCATAATTCTGATACCTGGAGCTACATTTTCCAATAGAATCACTAAACTTTAAAAAAACAAAGTGGATTTTGAAACTGATTTTTGTATCCTTAGGCTTAACCATTGAATATTCGCAGTGTGTTGCAAAATAATTTGGGAATATGTAGAGAGATTTCAATGTTTAAGCATTAGAGTTTTAAATGATGAGCTCGTAATGCTCTATGAAAATTTGATCTTAAAGGCCTCTGCCTATAATACCCTGAGACTTTGTGCATTGGCAAGTTGTACCTGTTTTGATTACTTAATCTAATAGACCAAATACAAAATAGATATGGGTACTATAAATTTTCGACTAGGAAATTTTTTTACTCTTAAGCTAAGGTTGATAACGGAAATGTTGCTAGTCCACTTGCTAACAATAGTACTAATACTGTACACCAAAATGGAAAATTGTATATAGGCGACATGAATCGGACGAGGTATTGTATGTACTAGAATACTCCTTGTTGCTATGATGATGTACTAAGATTAAGCCTTTGCCATTGAATTTATTTCTTTATGAAACATCTTTAATAACAAAAAGGAAATTTGTTTTTATATTATTTTACTATAGAAGCTAAACAGTTACACTCGATGAAAATTGATTGCTTGTTTTTCTAATTAACCAATAAAAAATAGTATTGTAATGAGTGAAACATCTCGTGTTTTATTCATGCAAAACCGTGCCTCATTTCTTATATAAATTATACAAGAAAATCAACCTATAGTCCCTTGTAGATTTATCTGTCTCTTTACTCTCTTTTTATTTTACTTAACCATTAATTAATAAATATTTCATTTACAAATAAAAATACCAACCTCCATCAGCCTAGCCAGCGATCACCAACCAATTTATAATAACAAGAACAATATCTATAAATATATTATCTACATTTGCTATTAGCTCAAAATTATAGATCACTACAAATATATTCACTTTACAAAATGTTATTTAGTTTGATTAAAATTGCACTCCATAGTTGAAAAACTTTAATAAGTTCTGGTAAAATCAGAAAAAGTTACACTCCTTATGTTAAAATGAATTTGTATTTTTTTTTTTTTGTAGGACCTGTGGAATATGTACATATTTATCCACTATAGATCTCCATTATATATGATTCTCACTTAAAATATCTTTGATATAAATAGACATTAAACTACCGAAGCTATATATGCTAATTCATACTAATATAAACTTTCTACCGAACTTTGATCCTAACAATTTATATTAAAGACCAATTAACCTAATGTGGATTTAATCATACCATTATCATCAAGGGCCCACGAACTCTATAAGTATATCGATTGGCTACTATCAAGAAATTTATCTGCAAGGGACATTATTGACTACATATGGATCTAGGACAATTAACTAATCTCTCTGGTGAAAACTATATAAAGAGGACATTTATTTATCACAATAATAAGGCCTTAGCTAGAATTTAACTTGATAATAAAACCCTACACTTATCTAGTTGAATTCTTATTGTTTTTTTATAATTTTTTTCCGTGAATATCTAAAGATATTCCACTGGACCTGCTCGAGCAAAATTCCAATTTTCAAAAAATTGAATTTTCACAGCCTTCAAACTTCAAAGCCAAGAATATACTCTCTTTACTATACCCAACCCTATACTGAATGCCTGTTATATATACCTTAAGAACCGTTAGATAGATACGAGTTAGTTGCATTATGCCACCTATTATTATAAATTTATTTTATACCTCACAAAAGTTTCAAAAGCACGTACAACTCACTGCTTTTTCCTTAAAACCTGGGCCACACTTGCCATCCATGGTATACTTTTTTTCCACAAAATAACATAAAAAAAAAGTTATATGCTAAACTACCAGAGACGTTAAACTCTGATCCAAAAACAAGTATCCAAAAATATTATATTTTTTGCAAATGGTATAACTTTTTTCATTGCTAATGTTTCAGATTTTATACGTATTTTACTGGTAAAAATTAAAAACTGAGCCCTTGGTGGTTGGGCTGAATGGTTAAGGCGTGTGCTTCCCAGGCGCAAGGCCTCGTGTTCAAATCCTGGTGTCGACAAAGTTTATTTGATAATGTTATGTAGTACTGTATATCCTGTTTAGTGTCATCGTCGCCAACCCACAACTTTTAGTATGACGTTTCTCCACATGCCTGTTTGGCTCTGGGTGCAGCACTTTATTTAGTAGATTTCTTTCCCCACTTTCATAATATCATCATATCGCAACCTTGTTTATAATACGCCCACTTGTGGAGACCTCTCAATCCCTTGACCTTTAGTTTACGTTTACGTTGTGCTACATGAAGCGTTATTGTAGGAGTTTCATGTATATTAAGTCTTCACATTAAATAATAATAAATAAAGTATATCCACTACGTTCTACCCTATAAAAAAAAAATTAAAAACTTTGAGCTCTCATATTTCGGCAAAAAATTAAGCTATATTCAAATTTTAAAATAACAAAATTTACCTGTTTTAAAGCTTTTTACAATATATTTAAGTATGAAAAAATTCTGGGCACTTTTTTTTTCCTTTTTTGACACTTTTTGTAGCGGATTTCAAGGTATCTGTTAAATTGCGTAGCAGTTGTTTTCTGTTTATTTTATAAAGCTTACTGAGTTCTATCATGTCCATTTTAGTTTTTTTAAAATATTGATTTTTAGCGGAGATATCCTCAAAATGCGTAAAACAAGAATATCCTAGGTTTTGTCTTCAAAAACGACCAGTATACCCTCGTTCAAAATTTTGAGTTTGAAAAAAAAATTGACAAAAATTCTATTTTCTCCATGAAAAATGTAGCTAAAAAGTTTACCAATAGCTTGATTGATAGGTAATTTTGTTACGCATTATGCCAAATATTTAGTTTTGAAGTATATTTATAAAAACTGGCTTGTATCTCCAAAAAAGTGCTAAAATTTAATTGCATTTTACGCTAATTTCAATGTAAAACATTTATTCAAATTTGATTTTGTCATATGCAAAATTTAAAACTGTACAAAAATTGTTTAATACGCTAGCCCAGCTTGCTTTGCAGTTCATGAGCTATTGAACAATTTTATATTTTGGATCATTTTTAGATCATTTTTGGATCAATTTATCATCAAATCAATTTTGGAACTCAGTTAGTATGGATTATTAAGTCGTAATGTGAACTATTATTTTGATTATCTCATTGAAAAGTCAATAATATTTTTTGGTAAAACAAAAACGGTAGAATATTTTCCAATGGGATCTAGCTGGTAACTGGTAACTACAAAAAATTAGCATTTAATTTTTGTTACTCAACTTGTTTCAATCAATTTTAGGTCAATTTGGTCAATGTTAAGCCAGTGTACCAGTGTACCTATATTTTAATATCAACTCTTCTATTTTCGTGTTTTTGAACAAATATTAATGGCCCATAAAGGGGAGGTACATTCGCGTTGAATGTTTGACATAATTAGACCGAATACTAAACGAAAGAATCCGAAACTCGTCTGAAGCCTACTTTTTACAATTGTAAAAAACTAAAAACAAAAACCTTACCTCTCTGAACCTCGATCTGAATAGCTTTTAACGTTACATGAGAGTAAGCACATATCTCGAGTACAATAATATAAAAAGGCAACTCCCACAACCTTCTGTTTGTTGAAAAAATTGACATCATGCTACACACATATACCTTGCTAGCTACGTACTACTCTTTTTTAAAAAATGCAAATTCTATGATCAATATTGATCCAAGTAAGCTACTGTTTTACATGAACATTGATATGAGTAGGTATTACATGCATCTCTGATATCAGCTTCCGTGAGTCATTGTGCATTCAGTATATTTGAGATTCGAGCAAAAAGTTGGTTACCTGTTATTTATTCATCACTCCTAATAACTGATAAGGTTAGTAAACTTATCAGTTCTCGTCGAATACGGATCCAAATGATTTCCCGTTGCAGTGGTAGATATATCTATAGTTGATCTAAAAAAATCGTAATTATTTTAGCCTCCCCAAGTTGCTGTGAATACGACAAAATGAAAACGCGCACATTTTTAATATTATGTTTTTTATGTGCAGTATTTCATATTATTTAAAATTTTTTATAAAAACAAATAATTGTTCAAAATTAGATTTTAAAGTTGCACTTAATATGCAAAGGTTGTAAGAATAAAATATCTTAATTTCATTAGCTATCCATCATTGTTTTTGAAGAATTTAAGCACTCGTTTTTAATCCCCTAATCCCCCTTTTTTTTTCAAAGTATACTACAGCTGTAACAGTATGCAGTGTTATAATTTTAATATTCCATTAATTTGCTGATTAAATATTAGGAATTAGATAATCTTTTTTTTTTTTTTTTTTTTTTTTTTTTTTTCAAAGGGATTTTGTGGTTCATTATATCATTTAAAATTAAAATAGCTGTAAATCAGCCAAAACCAGCATGCATGGCAATGTCAACTACCTAAATTAATAAGTTAACATTCTTTTTATGTATAATTAGAGCTATAGCAAAATGTGTTCTACATTTATTTGCTTTTGAAAATCGCTGTTGGATATTAATATTAATTAAATATTAACCGTATGTACTTGTTTTAGTATCCATTCAAATTAAGTATATAATAGCACCGCGACATTTCGATTTTGCGGCAGCGTTTGCTCTGGTTTCAATTTTACGGCGCTTGGGAATACAGTATTATCATGCTATTATAGTCTTAATTCATTTGCCAGAAGCAGCACAGTACGTTACTGATATCAACACCTAATTGTTTTGCTAGGCAACAACTATACAAACCGATCGCTAGAAACCATTGCCTGGTGTATCTTTAGTCATAATATTTATTTAACGACTATTCTATTGTGATTAATATCATGAACAAAAATCGCTACCGACCCGCAATCTATTATTTTATTTTCATACAAGTAATAACTTTGCCGTTTATTTTAATATGAAAATAGATATACGTTACAATAGTGAAGGGCGTGATAATTTAAATGGCCTTGAAAAATTACAAAAATACAAATCACCTTGTACCTTATGATATGTATGCTTAAATTTGCGATAAAATATATATCCCTGTTCAAAGATATCTAGTTTTTTCTAAGCTTATAGTTGACATGATATACGGAAATGCAGAATTTTGTGTCATCTTTTGACCATTAATGGGCTCAGCTCATAACAACATGTCCTAATTAGTCATATTTGTGTACCATACCCTAAAATTTGAGCCATAATTGTTTCTCTCATTCTCTCTCTTCCTACTCCTGGATGTTTTTCTTTTTTTTTATACTTTTTTTTTCTATTGGTTTCAGATTAATTTAAAATGTCTCATCCCATATCTACGAATATGGAATATTTTAAAAAGAATATTAAAACGTCATATTACGAACAAGGAGGATATGAAGAAGATGATGAACACAGTGACTTTGAAGAAGAAGATAATGATAATCAAGATGACACAACAGCCAATAAATGGCATTCTATCTTTCGTAGAATGTCCATGAATATTCAAAGAGATGAAGGTACTCCGGATAAAGAAATCGTAACAGGAACGGCTACCAACCCATCGGATCATGAAAGAGCTTTAATGTTGAATATACCACATAGTGATGGCAGCGAAGTATGTGAAACATTTGAGGATGATACTTTGCCAACAGTTGAACAAGTAGCAGTGGATTGTGTCAATGCAGAAGACCCACCTTCTACGAGATATTTTGAGAATCCTTTTGAATCGGATTCAACTTCGACAGATGATACAATGTATGTGGCTGCAACGGCAGCGGCAAATGATATTAAAAATGTTCAAATTCATCCATTGAGTAATGCTCCCGCCACTAATGGTGGTGGTCAAGGATTTATGCCCGAAAAGAAAAAAGTTCATGGCACCATGTTCTCACAAAGTCCTGACAGTGTGATGAAAAATGATACTACACAGGGTAAGATATCCTTATTTGCATATTTGTATATATTTGTGTTTACTGAAATGAATGCATAAACAGGTGCTAATAATAAAGCTAAAATGCAATGGGCAAAAACATTTGAAAAAATAAAGGTTGTCAACAGTTTAGGCGGCTCACACCAAAGGAGATCAAGTTCAGCTCATTATACTACAACAAAACAACCTTTAGCTCCATATTATCCATCAGCTTTTACACCAGGCTATCTTTCATTGATGTGTAGAGACGAACATGGAAGAAAAGCTGTAGGTTTTTATGTAAAAATATCTGTATAGCAAATCATTAAATGTTGTAAATGTAGCCTCCCATTTTGTTTGATGCCCTGAATGTGAGACAATCAATTACATTTATGAAACACACACTCAATATTTTCTTCTTTGTACGTAGGTATCAATCACAGATTCAGAAATTGATCACAGTGCTATCCATCGACTATGGACATTTCGTATTGAACTTCAATATGGAGAAATCAAATGGGTGATTAACCGAACAATCATTGAATTTTACAATCTACATCTTACGCTCAAATTCAAATACATTTCTGGCTTTATTTCAGAACCTCCCCCTTCATTTCCGAGTCAATTAGCACATCTTACCAACGCTGCATTAACATCAATGCGTATTGCTCGTGAAGAAGAAGATGGTGTATGGCGAGAAGTAGCTCTCAAACGTCGAGACGCATTGGAAGTTTATCTCAAAGCATTAATTCAGGGCGCCAGTATGCTTGTTAATTATGAGTTGTGTGAGTTTTTGGAATTGAGTGCTATTTCTATTGTCAAAGATATGGGCTGGAAGGGTAAAGAAGGCTATTTAGAATATAATCTAAATCCAGCTTCTATTCGTTTGTTTCGATGGCATCGATGGCAAAAGGAATGGTTAATTTTGCGTGATTCTTATATTGCTTTTTGTAAAGATATTGGATCAACAGCTCCTGCAGATGTGCTTTTGTTTGATAAACACCTAAAAGTAATACGGACTCAAAGCACGTTTGGATCTATTCATCAAACACATTTTATTATTTCAAACTCTTCAAGGAGAATTGAGGTGAAAGCACCAACTTCAAAGCATATAGAAGAATGGATAGAGAACCTAGACAAAGTTCAAAAGGAGTCGCCATGGATTATGAATCATCGATTTGGATCTTATGCTCCTATCAGAGATGCTGCCAAAGCGAAATGGTTTGTCGATGCGCACGGTATGTATCATGTTAAATGGTAACAAATATTATGATACTAAGTTTTATATGCTTTTATATATATATACACATCAAAGATTATTTTGAAGCAGTAGCTCAAGCTATTTTATCAGCAAAATCTGAAATATACATTGAAGATTGGTGGTTGGTAAGTTTTCCAATGAGATATTCATTCTAATTTACTAATGTTTTTATCTATGTAGAGTCCCCAATTGGTATAGAAAGATACATAAACAATATGTGCCCTTGATACTAACATTTTTTACATGTATAATCAGTATTTACGTAGACCATCCAAAGGAAATGAAGAATACCGAATCGATAGATTGTTAAAAAGAAAAGCTTGTGAAGGCGTAATGATCTACATTGTGATATATAAAAATGTTTCTGTTGCATTACCATTAGATTCTCAACATACACGAGATTGGATGCATCATATACATCCTAATATCATTGTACAAAGACATGCTAATTTAACTTCTTCGCCCTTCTGGGCTCATCATGAGGTATATTACAGAAAGTTACAATATGAATACAAAATCCTATTAAACATGTACAAAAATAGAAAATATTAGTAGTCGATTATAGACTTGCATTTGTTGGTGGATTAGACTTATGCTTTGGCCGTTACGATACATCTAAACATGACTTGACAGATTACAGATCTTTTGATGAAAAAGAAGTGTTTCCAGGTCAAGATTACTCAAATCCAAGAATTAAGGACTTTCATAAAGTGAGTCAATATGATATGGAGCTGATAGATAAACATTGCACAGCTCGGATGCCTTGGCATGATATTCATACAGGAATGGTATGTATGATTTGTATTACTATGAAATATGTGTGTTAACAAAATATACATACTCATTGTTAGGTTGGGCCGCCTGCAAGAGACATCGCACGCCATTTTATACAAAGATGGAACTTTATAAAATCAAATAGAGCAAAAGAAAGAAGTGAAGTACCATTTTTACTACCAAAGGGTGAATATGTAGCAGCTAGAGACGAAACCAAATTTAAAGGAACATGTCGAATTCAAGTTTTGAGAAGTAGTGCTGAATGGAGTTTAGGCGTTACTCGAGAAGTATGTATATATGATACATGATAAAGTACATAAGTTAAATAACCTGGTTTCCATAGTATTCGATCTACAGTGCTTATATGGAATGTATATTCAAAGCAAAGCATTTTATATATATTGAAAATCAATTCTTTAGTGTGTGATTTATGACAATATCGAGATGAATACACGGTATTAACATGCTTTATATAGTAACTACAACAAGTCCTCACGATAAATTAATCAAAAACAAAATTGGACAAGCAATTGTAGAAAGAATCAAAAGAGCACACCAAGAAAAGAAAAAATTTAGAGTTATTGTAGTAATCCCAGTTGCACCTGGATTTGAAGGTGATTTTATTCAAGGTGATCGCAGATCTATGCCATTGAGGTTTGATTTAATTGTAAAAAACATACATGAAACATAAATTAACATCATATATTATAAAATAGATCGGTTGCGCAATATCAATATAGGTCAATTTCGCGTGGAAAGTATTCTGTATTTGAACAATTACGAAAAGCAAATATTCCCATCAAAGACTACATTGGTTTTTATAGTTTGAGAAATTGGGGCAAAGTTAAAAAATCTATTCCTAAACCTATACCCATCATGAGAGATGAGTTTAATCAAATTATTCCGCCTCCACCACCTCCGCCTCCACCACCTCCACCACCACCTCTTCGTAACAAAAGAAGAGTAAAATCAAGGTCTTCCAGTCAAAACAAATCAAATGAAGATTTTCAACAACAACTGCAATTGGAACGTGCTTTGTTGGAACAACAACAGTATAATGATGGTAGAATGGACTTTGTTACTGAACAAGTTTACATTCATTCAAAGTTAATGATTGTGGATGACAAAACTGTAATTTGTGGTTCAGGTAATTGCGTATAAAACATTTTGCATTAATTTGAAAATTATGGAGGTTGATACATTCTTCCTCTCCTCCCCCCCCTCCCATATTTTCTTTTTTTTTTTTTAGCCAATTTAAACGACAGGTATTTTTTTTTTTTTTTTTTTTTTTTTTATTTATAAATTATTAGTAAACAATCAACTTTTATTGACTTGATTAAACAAATAGGTCTCAGTTGGGAAATCGGGATTCCGAGATTGCAGTAGTAATTGAAGATACAGATTTAGTGGATTCTCGAATGAATGGGCAGCCAGTAAAGTATTAAAACGACGAACTATTTTTTATATTTCTAACACAAATTCCAACAGTATAAAGCATCTAAGTATGCACTGACATTACGAATGCAATTATTCAAAGAACATTTAGGTCTATTGAGTGTTCAATCAAGCAAAGAATATAATGCAGATGGTTATAGAGATATGAAAAGAGAAGATGTGGTTGTAATGGATCCATTGCATGATGAATTTTATCATGACATTTGGAACAAAACTGCAGAAAAAAACACATTAGTTTATAGAGATGTATTTCGGTGTGTTCCTGATGATACAGGTAAAATTGTATATTTCTTTATACATATATATATATCTAATTTACTCCTTTATTAGTACATTCTGTTGAACAGCATCGTCAATTTGTACCAGATCCAACACGTGTTTTACCTGGGCATGTAGCAGAGCCTTGGAACCGTACTAACGAACAAATCCAGACGAAACTAGATGACATTCAAGGCCATTTAGTAGAATTTCCGACAGAATATCTAAAAAACATTAGCATGACTGCATCGGTTGTGCAGGAAGCAGTTCCTCCCATCGTATTTACCTAATTATGTTCGGCTTATCAACCTATAATAGTTAATATGCTTTGGATTTTTGTTCGTTGCTAGCTCCTAAAACCATGTATCTCGATTATGCATGCACAAGTATAATAAAGTTTGCCTCGGCCATTTGTATAAAGAAACAAGAAGAATGATTGCTTATTTATTTATCCTTTTTCTTTTTTTAAAAAAAATGATAAAAACTGTCAAACCAGATCATTTATTCAAATGCACGACTAATTTGTCTGCATGGAATCCATTTGAAATGATGGTAGCCGTTTTTATTGCATGTTCATTTTCATGCCTCTACCTCACAAATACCTATAACAAAGGCTTGGATAGCATTATATCACCACAGCCAGTTTATGTTAATAGCAATTATTCAATTCATCGTACTGATGACAATGGTGTCATTTTAAAGCAATTAATTCTGAATAACTATTAAGATATAATGACAAAAGATGTTCTGAGGTCTGTGCTGTAATTTCTAAAATCAATTAAACAAGATATATCTGATTTTTGTTATCACAATGAAAATGGATATTGCTTTATCAAAAGTCCCTTAAATTATTGGGAGCAATGATATTGATAAAATTAAATGCAGATAGAAATGTCAAATATACTATTAATCAACAAAGCCAAAAATATTATTCTTTGATAAATAATCACAACAGTTATGCCGATTCTGTCGTGTTGTCTTATGTATTTGATGGATCACAATATAGCTAAATCGGGTCATATCTTTATCCATCAATCAAAGCAATAAAACTACATAAAAATAATTTATGATAATGTAAAAGTATTGTACCAAGTAATTGTTATTTCTTTACACTAAAAATACCTTTTATACACAATGTTTTAATAGACTCCTTTTTTTTTTCTGTTTAGACATCTTATGTTATTGATTTATTAATTTTATTAAGTGGTTATATACTCATGTTGATGACACTAATTAATTTATTTTACAACCTCAGTAAAATCGTAGAATTATACTTTACTATTGGAGCTGCTATTATAAATGGTGTATTCGCTCTGATATTTGGCTTAAATGCAATGAAATTATTGAATATTTCAATTACACCAACCATGTTACTGAAAGTTTTATATGTAATTTTAAGCATGGCAGATCCTAATTGAGCTTCTCTTTAGTGAATCTTTGCCATTTCTCGTAATTACGATTGGATTTGAAAAGACACATTAGGTATACAAAATCTATTCTGATCAACACAAACGACAACTCCGTTGCTATATTACTTGTTCGGGATTGTTTCACTGAAATAATTATCTTTTGTCTTGGTGCTAAATCTGGTATAAGCGGAATGATGGAGTTTTGTTTGTTGAGTACCTTTTTACTGGCTTTCGATTCTGTGCTCCTTTTTACTTGGTACACAGCTATATTGGCTTTAAAATTGGAGGTAATTGGCCTTGTGTTTCATAAATTTGAAGGTGTCGTTTGTGTAATGATAATTTTATTACGATTTATATAGTTGAATAGATTCAATACAAAAAATGAAATCAAGTTACAACTAACTAATGCCATCAACAAAAAAATAAATAACACCATCTTTTATTGGATTATAGACAAGATAAAATTGTTTATGGTAATGTATAGGTAGCTGAAAAAATGGGGTTTTACATGTAAAATCATGAAAATTTTTTCTTTTAATACTGATTACAGTTTAACTAACCGCACCAATTACAAATTTTGGCTTCATTAGATTACTGGCTTTATAGGAATGCATATCTTTAAAGTTTGCTCTACTTTCCACCAAGAAACCTCTTTCATTCACTACTGTAGATATTAAACAACCAACTATTGCATTTGTATTATCTGAATTACTTGATAAACAACAGCTTATAAAAGTATTTCCATTTCAGTATTTCTATGCTGTAATATCATCAACTACTACTTATACTACTACTATACTACTACTGCCACCACCTTCACCTCTTTATTTCAACAATATCAACATTATTACATTATGATGAAACCTTTTGAAAGTCTTTTCGATATTTACACTGTCTATATTCAACATCCCGTTATATCCAAATGGTTAACTATTGCTCTTTGCGTTTCCCTTTTCTTAAATACCTATCTATTTAATGTAGCCAAACAACAACCTAAAATAGTTGTACAAAAAGTTATTGAAAAGGCCCAAGTACCTGTTCAAGTACCATCCAAAAAGGAAAAGAAGATCTCATCTCCTTCCGTTGCCATAGCATCCAAGAAATCTCATCATCATCATCACCAACAACAACAACAACAACATCATCATCATCATTCTGATATTGTTCGTCCTTTGGATGAAGTACTCACTTTAATAGGTACTCCTGAAGTATTGACAGACGAAGAGATCATTTCTGTTGTTCAAAGTGGTAAAATGGCTGCCTACGCGCTTGAAAAGGTACTTGGTGATTTTGAACGCGCTGTACATATTCGTAGAGCTTTGGTTTCGCGTGATTCTATTACAAAATCATTAGAAGGGAGTTTACTTCCTGTCAAGAATTATCACTATGATAAAGTAATGGGCGCATGTTGTGAAAACGTAATTGGTTATATGCCTATTCCAGTTGGTGTAGCAGGTAAATAGATAAACGTAAACATAGACATCAAAATAGTGTATATTGACCCTTTTTTTTTTTGAACAAAAAAAATAGGGCCATTAAATATTGATGGTGATCTTATTCATATTCCTATGGCTACTACAGAAGGTTGTTTAGTTGCTTCAGCTGCTAGAGGTTGCAAAGCTATTAATGCCGGTGGTGGAGCTACTACAATTGTTACTGCAGATGGTATGACCCGTGGACCCTGTGTTGAATTTCCTAATATCCTTCGTGCTGCAGATTGTAAACGCTGGATTGAACAAGAAGGAGAAAAGGTAGTAACTGAAGCATTTAATTCTACATCTCGTTTTGCTCGTGTTCGTAAATTAAAGGTTGCTCTTGCTGGTCCTTTAATGTATATTCGTTTTTCAACGACTACAGGTGATGCTATGGGCATGAACATGATCTCAAAGGGTTGTGAAAAGGCTCTCTCAAAGATTTCAGAAAGATATCCCGATATGCAAATTATTTCTCTTTCTGGTAATTATTGTACTGATAAAAAGCCTGCAGCTATCAATTGGATTGAAGGGCGTGGTAAGTCTGTTGTTGCTGAAGCTGTTATTCCTGGCCCTGTTGTTGAGAAAGTCCTTAAAACAACTGTCGCTGCTCTTGTGGAATTAAATATCTCTAAAAATTTGGTCGGTTCTGCCATGGCTGGCTCTGTTGGTGGATTTAATGCTCATGCTGCTAATATTTTAACCGCTATTTATCTTGCTACAGGTCAAGATCCCGCACAAAATGTTGAAAGTTCCATGTGTATTACGTTAATGAAGGCTGTCAATAATGAAAAGGATTTAAACATTTCTTGTACTATGCCTTGCATTGAAGTTGGTACAATTGGTGGTGGTACTATTTTACCTCCTCAACAAGCTATGCTCGATTTTCTTGGTGTTCGTGGTCCTCATCCTACTGAACCTGGAGCAAATGCTCGTCGTCTTGCTCGTGTTATTTGCGCTTCTGTTATGGCTGGCGAACTTTCTCTTTGTGCTGCATTAGCTGCTGGACATTTAGTTAAAGCCCACATGGCCCACAATCGTAACGGTGCTTCTTCAACCGCTACTGCACCTGCACCTGCACCTAATGCTCATCCAATCACTGCTTCCTTGATTCAAGCTTCAACTCCTCCTGCTACACCAGTTGAAAAAGAAGATCCAATTCCTGGAAGTTGTATCAAATCATAGACTTTCTATTTAATCCAAAAAATATGTATATTTCTTGCATCTTATTCCTCTTTTTTTTTTTTTTTTCTATTAAACCCCAATTCATAAAAATAAATAATAATAATAATAATATTCACATTCAAAAAAAAAAAAAAAAAAAAAAAAAGAAACTTCTAATTTGATGTATGACAATAACAATGGAGAGTCAGAACTTTATGACCACACAACTCGATTTAGATTTGTATTACATTTAAAATTTTTCTTGAAATTCTAGAACACACACAAGATCAGAAGAAACAAGGGAAAATGATTACCTCTTGAACGTTAAATCTAAAATACATTTATATGCATTCGGAAAACGGCCATCAATGCTTTTCAAAAGAGATATTTACTCCATTGTGGCACATGCCGATTCATTTAAATAAAAGATTTTGTACATCCGTAAACTACTGACAATCAAAGTATTTAGTAGGCTGGATACACCAAGAAAAATGTCTCAAACTAAAAAACCTATTTCTCTCATATACCACGTTTAAATATAATTGGAATCGGCCATTGGGGGGAAGCATCGAATTAGTAATTTTAACATTACAAATAAAAGATTCTCGCTTATTTTGACACCAAATGCCCTGATTTTTAAAAGATTTTACTGGACTTGATTATTATGATTTATTGTATGGTGCACTAAACAGAATATACACACAATGTGATTTTTGATTTTGCTGTTATTTTCTATTTCTGCTGTTTATTAGTAAAAGGTAGACTTTCATAAGAATGATAACGTTATTCTCTATTTTTTGATTATTGACCACCATAGTAATCGGCTATAATATTTATTTCTTTTATGTATCCAAGCAAATTTTTTTAATGAAATCATGTTATTTCCATGTCGTGTGCATAAATTTAACGCACTTTTTAGCAATCATTCATTGTTCCAAGGTAACATTTGGCGTCTTCAAGTTGGAGTATCACCATAAAAAAGAGACAAATCGGCGTTTGAATTAGTACAATTGAAACTGTTCTCAGATTGATTTATTTTTGACACTTTTGAAAAAACTAAACGTTTTTTGTAAAATTACTCATCAGAATTTATAGTAAAGCTGCAAAGTACTTATATTAAAATATATAGCGCTTTTAATTCTGCATCTAATGGTATAACTAAAAAAAACTCCGCTTTACTCAGAAAACTGCGTTATGTTACAAAATAAAAAAAGTAATTTATCGTAAAAAAGTCAAAATAATTTGCTTAAAACTTAAAAATAAACAATTCTCAACGAAGGATTGAGTTGCTACGATCAACTTTTGCCAGTATATACCTTGGTAAAATATGTCATTTTCGGGGTAAGAAACGCAATTTTTCAAAAATCGCCAATTTCTATGAGGTATACCTCATGAAAAATTGATGAAAATCTTATGAAAAATAAAAACCGTAAAATTGGTTTAGATGTCATTAATAGGTTAATTGTAATTATCTGGCATGCTTTAGGGCATCAGAGGATGTAAACTACCATAGTTATGCACCTTTTAAAGTGGCGATTTTGGTGAAACAACAAACATTCAGTTACGCCTTGTCTGCAAAAATGAATGTAAACTGCATTTCTTTACCCACAATGAAGCGCCTCGACTCGAGTAAATAGTACAGACAAAAATAATAAAAATATAAAGCGTTTTGAGAGTAATATAAAGGTTTTACTAAGCTATTTTATCGGGTTGCAGTCAATCATTACATACTTTAAACTATTTTTACGCTTCAAAATCCAACAAATCAGCCAAAGAATATATAGTAAAATTTGATTACGAAAGCAATGTCTTTGACAGGAAATTTTTTTGTTTTAGTGTTTTGCATTCAAAAGTTAAAATTTGTTACAAAAAATGACATACATTTTTTTTTTTTTTTGGCGTTTTTCTTATGCAACCCTTAATTTCGTCGAATTTCCACATACAAAAAGGAATAAAGGAGTTCATTCACTGATGTGCAATGTTTCTAGTACTGATATGTACTGATTTAAAAGACGATTATGCAAATATTTCATATCGAATCAAAAAATCGGTCTCCATTAATCTTTTTTTTTATTGAGGCAAACATTTAATAGTATATATAGTTTAGTGGTTTTTTGGTGGTGGCATTGCTGTTGGCACAATATCATAGGCAGTTTTCTTTTTTCTTTTATTCTCTTCCTTGGGTCCATCGAATTCTAGTTCAATTTGACCATCCCAATCTTGCACTGTGATAGACGGTAAATGTTCTGGTTGATCCATTCCTTTTGAGCAAACAATAGATATAGCTTTTTGTTGCTTTTTTATTTCCATTTTCTCTTTATGAATAGCCTCTAATTCAAGTTCATCATCATCTAATTCGTAATCTGATATCTCTGCTGCGTGCATCAAGTCTGATGCCAATACTGCTTGATTAGGTGCGTCTTCTTCAATTTGTTCCCAGCCATCAAATGGTGAACCTGGTGGTGAGATGAGTAGGTTGCGTTGAAATTGTGGAACTTGTAAAGAAGTAGAATTAGGATCAACATTAATAGTGAAATGCTAAAGCAAACGTTAATTTTTTATATTAATTATGGATATATATGTTACCTGTCCGTAGTACACTCGTAATTGCAACACTACATTACCAGCATCTTTCCATACTTGCTCGCTTTCTTCATCTATTTTTGAAAAAGTAACGATTTCAGGAAATGGTTCTCTTTCTTTATAAACAATAGAATGTCTGTCTAACACTTTCTTTGCTTCCATGGCATGTACAGTTTCATGAAAGATAATCATGAGTCTTCGAAATCCCTTCATAGGTACAAACGTATATATAGAACCAAATTCCGCAAATGCATCATGAAGCGTTAATAAAGCATCATCACAGCCAAAGAAATTAGCTGGTACATCCGGAATCAGTAAAGTATTTGTTGCAATAGATTCTGCTTTGTTAAAATGTGTCATTTTGAAACAAAAAAAAAAAAAAAAAAAAAAAAAAAAGAGAAAAACAAGAAAATAATATTTGTGTTTAAAGCGTTTTGTTACATATATATCGTCACTGCTTTTATTTGAAAGAATCTCTTTGGTATAACATGGACAATGTTAATGATGCATAATTCGAGATTTTCAGGCTTTTTTTTTTTGTATACAAATATATAATATATATATATATCTAAAATTAATAATAAAAGTACAATAAATCCATTGAAATTTTTTACTCAATATCGACACCGGTGGCAGAAGCAGCAGCTGCTTCGGGAGTCTCTGTTTGTTGACCTTCCATTGCCTTTTGCTATAGTTATTAAGAAAATTAATTTACATGTGCCATTCCTCCCATCAAATTATCAAAAAAAAAAAAAAAAAAAAAAAAAAAAAGTACCTCAATGGCTAAAATAGTAGTAATAGTAGTAAATACAGGTTCAGGGATAGTCTTTTGATAGATCATGACTAATTCCATAGGAGCAGGGTAAACCTTGAGTGCCTTATAGAAAGGCAAAACAGCCTCATCAAAGTATGAAGGACCTAAATAAAATGATATAAGTATATAGAATTCGTACCACTGCTATACATCCTAAAGACGAAAATTTACCTTTTCCACATAAAGCTTCTCCAGCAGCAACTTGTTCCATGAAATATTTTTCCTTGGCTTCAGCAGAAGTAGGTAATTCTTCTCTTGAACATTCAACAATAACTCTTTCAATTAATTGTAATCTAGACTCCTTTTCGTTTTTTTCAGCATCTTTTGATGCCTTTGCTGCTTGTTTACGCTCACGTCCTAAATTAAATAAATGATTAATCCCAAAAAAAAAATTTTTTTTTTAACATCATATTTCACAACACTTTACTTAATTGTTTTCTAAATTCAGGATTACTACGTCTCTTGGAATCAAAATAAATCAAATAGCCGAGACCAAGAGAGGCAACGACACCGGTAGTAATTAAAGCAATAGTAGAAGACTTCATGATTTCTAGATGAAATTAAAGAGAAAAAAAAAAGGATTTTTAAAAAATTTTAGCCCTGGTTTTGAAGACAAGAAAAATGTTTTTTTTTCTCTTCTAATTTTTTATTATCTGCAGGCAGTAAAAAACAAAGGATTCATTTTTGTTTCGGCTAATGAACATAACGTCACAATCATTGATGCCATCATGATTGAACTAATTTGATTGTCTATTGTGGAACGTTTCCTATTTGTAATCATGGATAACGTATTTTCAAAGAGGTATAATATTCATGTACTCGTCAAAATTTTTATTATGAGTATATTGTGAAAGCATTTGGGATAACGGAAAAATCCATCACGACAGCAACAATACTAGAGAGTGAATTGATGGAAATGTGGAGTAAATGCATAATATAATGCTCTGTCTTACGCATTGACTTAACACATGCTGTCAAGAAAAAAATTAGCCTGTAATACTTGATTATAGAATATAAAATTACGTATAATGTTTAATCTTAACACAAAGATTATGACAATTAAGCACCTTTTAAGGATTTTTCTGAAGGTTAAACATTTGTTAAACACTCAGACAATTGTTGTTTAAATGTACATGCTACCTCATGAACTTGGCATGCTTATTTTATTTTATTTTTGCAACAATGTTGTCTTAGAAAATTAGTGCGCGCAATATTTGACGAAATACAAAATGCTTTGCTAGAAAGTTTACTTTTTTATTTTTTTATTTTATATATTTATTTACGAGAAGCTTTTTATTATTTACATACAAATGATTTTCATTTAAAACTGAAAATCATCTATTTATCCTCCTCATCCTTCTTGTTAAGATGTTCAATAGTTTCATCTTGCAAATTCTTCATTGGCTTATCATGCTCTTTATCAGCCTTAACCTATACATTTTAAACCAAATCATTTAGTACACATATCCTAATCAAAGACTTAAAAAAAAAAATATTTACAGCTGCTTCACTGTGAGATGCCAACTTTTCATTCCACTCTTTCTTCTCTTTCTTACTCAATTCCTTGTGCTTTTCTTTCTCGAGAACTTCAGGATCATTATCAGACATGTGAGAAAAGGCAGACATTGTTCTTACAGCAGTGGTATTAGTAGCAGATGTGGACAATAATGAGGTAACATAGGTGGAACGATAGGCCTTGGAGATTTCAGTAGTAACGTTTTTGGTGTACATTTTTGTTTTGTGGGGTAGTTTAAGTATATTTAACTAAAAGAAAGAAACCGAGATTTTGCATTGATTGTATTTATAATGCTGGATTTTTTTTTTTTTTTTAAAAAAAAAAAGTAAAACTAAAAATACTTGTCTGTCATCACCTCATATTAACGTCATTATTAAAAGTCTACACTGGAAATAGAGTAGATCCTTAATTTTATTGGTAAAGCTTTTCCATGGATAGACAATCTTCCTCTTGTGAAAATTAACTTCCCTATGAATGTTTACTCAATTATGAGGTGATCTTTCGTGGGTAACTGTTACTGGATTCACACTATAAAACCTGCTAATTACCCGTAAATCTAGTATATTGCACTTCCTTATCGTAGCTATATAAAATCATCTAGTGCATTCTGATATCATTTCACATATTTAATTTACAACTATAGCAAAAAGAAAGATCTGCGTTTGTCAACGCACTTTTTGTTTAATATATTTTTAAAATGCTGATGACGATGTCATTGCTCGAAATTCAATGCATAAAATGCATCGCAAACCAATTCAAACTTAATAAATGACTTATACAAGCAAAAATTTTGATTTTGCTAATTCAAATGGATTCGCTGAATATAAAGTATGCCAATTGAGCCTTAAGAAAATCAAACTATACACAAAGGAATATAAGGGTTGCTTTTTTCTATGATTTATTGATTTTGTCGGTGTTTGGCAGGTTTAAGCATCATTTTAAAATAGACATGACTAAAGTTTTTACTCAATTTACAGATAATTTCTCAATAAAAAATGGGAAAATGTATAAAAATTTAAGCGCTGTTTATATGTGCAAAAGTTACAGATAAATATACACAAATGTATTTATTAAAAATCCTTTAATTAAAAAAAGGCATAGGAAAAAGATTAAATTTTAAATTAAAACAAAAATTACTGCTATGATTACCTACTACTACCACATCTTTGCTTTGTATATTTGAACTTTCCATAAATTCTGTATATATATATATTAGCTTCATTGCTAAAAACTTCTCTATTATCAACCTTACGATTGCCCTTGATCAATAATTGATAATGTTCAATCATGCGCGTATTCACAATTTCTTGGATCTTGAATTATACAAAGTGAACTAGATTTTATGGCTACAGCAGAAGCTACCATAGCATGATTTCTATTATATTTAATCAATTTTGGTCAAAAATAAGACCATAAATATCTAGAAAATTCACTCAAATTGAAGATTGTATTATTTGATATGATATATCTAAGTGCCTCCCATATGATTGCAGTGATGATTAGATCAAATCCTTCGGCAAAAATGAAAGCCTGGATTCTTTCTTTTTCGCTTAAAAGTTTTCTGGTTGTAATACTTAGTCTTTTAATTGTTTGGATGGATATTTGTTATAAATAATTCGTCAATTTTATTGAAATAATGAAAAATGGCACTGTGAATTATGCAATTTATTGCAATGTTCAGTTGTAAAAAATGTAAATAAAGACACACTGTACTTTTTGCGTGTTTTTTATGCACTTATAGTGCTTATTATTAATGTCGTAATAAATTGCTGTACCATTATCATTAGTAATATTGAGTAAAAATAAAAAGTTGTCAGCGGGAATGAAAGAACGGTTACTAAATGAGCAGTGTTTCACAACTATAAATTAACGTAGAGCAAAATGTTAATTGACGTTTTTACCTTGAATCATGGTGCTTGATTCAGTTTTTGTATGCTCTAGAAAACTAGATTCACAAATATCTAAAAAAAAAAAAAAGAAAAAAAAAACAATGTATTATAATATAACGAATATAAGAAGCGTGTTATTATGATATAGTAAATGTTAATGCGAAATTTTTAAATTGACGAGTAAGGTAAAGCCATCTTTCTAATAAGATATTATACAAGTTACACACAAGTGCATTTTTATATACTTTTTAAATAAATTGGCTGTATGGTGGTCTTTATAACGTACTAATTGTTAGATGTTTTGCATTTTAATAAAGAGATTAATGAAACAGATTTTGATGATATTATAATAAAATACTATAAGTATTTACTACACATAGATTGAAACATCTTAAACTATTAAAAACATGTTCGTATTTATGTAAATAATGTTTATGCATTATGGTCGATCTTCTCAATTGTTGTCAATACGTCTAAAACTAAATATTCATGAAATTTGCGTTATTGACGGAGGTTCAATATAGCCAACCTTCAAATTGTATTACTTTCAAACGGTTTTTACCAAATGTTAAATATACTAACAGCTTGGCTTACTTATATCGAAACTTTTGATAAAGTCTAAAGATAATATTTCATTTTTATCTATCCTTTTTATGCAAATGCTTAAAATATCATAACGATACTGGAGTTTTAATGGCTCGAGATTGTTACTACAGAATCTGACAAGGATGCTATGTTAAGATGATATATAGTAGCATTTTAAACGAAATATAATTTAAAATACGTATATCTAGAAATATAAGTGTTGATTAAATGTTTTAATAAATTTAATTCAGACTTTAAATTACAGTTGATTGGAATATATTCGAACAGGCCAATGTTATATGCAAATTTTTTAAAAAAAAAATTGCAACTCATTACATCAGTCCATTTGCGGGGAAGCGAGTAGGAGATTGGGGAGATCAGCGGCCATTGTGATGGTTGTTTCAGAAAGACAACAATGCTTTAAATGTAAACAAATTTTATTGAGATTTGAAGGATTAAAGAATAAGCAAATTTAATATTAAATGTCATTTTACGCTACAAAAATTTTAAGCCAATGTAGTTTCTCTGTCCCTCATCTTACCAAACCATCTACTATATCATTCATAAAGATGTTGCCTTCGGAGTAGTGACTGGGATGTATCATTTAGTTCGTTGTAAAATGACTTTAGTTTCAATTTTCTTCTTTGATTTTCCATTTTGAGACACACAGAAAAGGACAACTTTAAAACAGTTTCTATTTTTTTTTTTTTGTTTCTTGTTTCTTTTAATTTTTTTTCTTTGAAACTATCATGGCTATTCAACCCAAGACAGCTGCATTGATTACTGCTGGTGTAGCAGTATCAGCCGGTATTGCATATATGGTCTATTTCGATCACAAGAGACGCAATGATCCCAATCTTAAAAAGAAGCTTAGTAAGTTTGATATATAATAAAAGGGACCCCGGCTTTATATATATAGTAAAATGTAACCAAACTGACATGCTTATTGTTAACTCTAGAAAAAGAAAAGAAGAAGGCTCAAAAGGAATTGAAAAAGGCTGAGGAAGAGGTCAAGTCAACTGTTCTTCAAGTCATTGAACAAGTTATGAGTGCCGCTGAAAAAGAGCCTTTACCTTCTACCCCAGAGGCTAAAGAAAAGTATTTTATGGAGCAAGTTGCTGCAGGTGAAAGTCTTTGTAACAGAGGTAAGTTTTTTTAGGGAATTGTTAAAGTGACATCTATGCTTACACTTTTCTTTTAGGCGAGGCTTTCTACAATGATGCTGTTTTACCTTTCTATTTGGCTTTGAGAGTGTATCCCGCTCCTATGGAATTGATTATGATCTATCAAAAGACTGTTCCTGAACCAGTTTTCCAAATGGTTATTAATATTATGGCTCTTGATGTAAGTATTTGAGATATATACATATATATATATTGGGAGGGGAAGTATTAAAATGGGAAATCTAATTTTGTTCTATAGCAACAAAAACGTCAAAACTTGTTTTATGAAAAGTTCCCTGCCAAGGAAACTAATGTCAAGTTGGCCGAATTACCTGCCGGTGTCAATGAGGAAGGCACTCCTATTGTTCGTCGTTCCCTTGCTGCTGACAAGGACATTGCTGAAGGCGAAGTCATCTATTCTGAACGTCCTCTCGTCTCTGCATTGTATCCTGAATTAGAAGGATCCCATTGTAATTTCTGTTTGAAGCCTATTACTGCCGAGAACAAGGTTGAATGTCCCAAGTGTGATTTAGTTGCTTTCTGTAGCGAAGATTGTCGTTCAAGTGCTGATACTGATTATCATCAATATCTCTGTTCTCATAACAAATCCACCGAGATTAAGGAAGCTGATGAAGCTGAGGAGAAGAACATTGCTTTAGAATTCCATGAAAACTCTAAGGCTAGCAACACAAAGTACCCTTATATGATTGCTCGTTTCTTGTCTGCTATGGTTGCTGAAGAATTAAGCAAGCAAAAGACTGGTGAAAATGTCGGCGAAACCACCTTTGGTGCTTGGGATCATGTTGACCGTTTCAGATATTTGGAAACCACCGCTAGTGCTGAATCTACTGCTGAAATCTCCATGTTGAAGCAAGTTCTTGGCCCTAAGGTTCAAGGTATTAGTGAGTTTTTGTCTGATGAGATCTATTTGATGCTCAAGGGTAAGATGTTGTACAATGCTTATGGTATTCCTGCTTCAGCAGAGGAAACCGAAGTTCGTGCATCTGATGAACACGTAAGATCTACTGATACCAATGCTAAGTATATTGGTGCTGGTCTTTACAAGATCTCTACTTACATTGGTCAATCTGATGATAATGCTAATGTCAAGTTGGCCTTTGAAAATGATGCTCTTTCAGTTATTGCCCTCAAGGACATCAAGAAGGATGAAGAACTCCTTGCTTCTTACACTTTACCGGTTCCCAAAAAGGCAAACTAAATTAGTTTGACTTTTTGATCCCTCATCCCTCTACCTTCTTTCAGCTTTTTCCTTTTCTCGCCGTGTTTTTATATTTTTTCCTACATACTTTTGACAAAATTATAATAAAGCAAAATAGATTCTTGTACAGTATAATTTATTCTCTTTTTTTTTTTTTTTTTTTTTTTTTTTTTTTTTTTTTTTTTTTACTTTTTCAACTTTTTCTTTGTTTCAGATATTTTCTTATAATATAAGGATGAAAAAAATATATGTTTCTTATATGGAAAGCATTATTAAAGATGTCAGCTTTAATATGCTATTTTTTACTTTGAGATATGTCGTTAAAAGTACATATTTGAGCATATCAAAGACTTCCTGTATAGTTTTAATTTTTGGTTATTTTGAGATCAGCCATTAATCAGAGTCATGAAATTAGTCGCTGCGACGCACACAATAAGCCCATGAATTAAATATTTTCATTATACAGATTCTTTCTTTTTCATTTTATAATGTAAGCACTTTGATATTTTATTAAAATCATTATTATTCATTGTCTAATAGGTCTGATTACTGGGTTTCTCAACAAAGACACTGGTGTAAATATTGTAAAAAATACGTCGCTAATAATAAACCTGTAAGCATCAATACGCCTTTATATATATATATATATATATATTCAAGCCAAGTAATTCTATTATCTAGTCTATTCAACTACATGAAAATGGTAGATCTCATAAAGATGAAGTTGAAAGATTCTTACGTGGAGTTTATCAAAAGGGAAGAAAAGACCAAGAAGATGCAGAAAGTGTGCGTCGTGAATTAGCACGTATTGAACAGGTAATGTGTGTTAAAACTGAAAGGCTTTGCAGCGCATCAAGGGCAATAATCTAACACTTTTAAAAAAAACCCCCCTTATAATCTATTTTTACATCTAGGCAGCATTAAGTTCTGTAGGCATGCAAGATAGATATAAATCACCCTCTGGATCAAGTAGTGTAGATAAGCCAATTCGAAAAGCTACTGAATATTATGTTAGCCCAAATGTTCCCACTATTGAAGAACTTCGTCAACAATCAGAACTCGAAAAGACAAAAATACAAGGCCGTGAAGAATGGGCAGTAAATAAAGAGATTGCTAAAGTGGGTGAATGGGAGACAGTAGTTGCAAAGCCAGTAGCTAATTCAATAATTGATGTCGATGGCAATAAGAATGAACAAAAAAACGCTGAGTCAACTGCAACTCACGATCAAGGTGCAGAATTCCAGGACGATGATGAGGACCAGGAAGATTTACACCATTTTAAGATCAAGGAAAAGGAATATCCTGCAGATTTAGACATTTTACCTGAACAAGATCAAGGTACTGAAGCATTAACATTTAAAAAGAGAAAATTAGGTAGTGATTCTACTACATTCAAATCAAGAAAGAAGAAGCCACTTCGCAAGAAGGATTAATTGTGTTACATGACACCCAAAAAACCATAAAAAAAAAGGGTCCTTGATTAGTTCTCCTAGTATACTCCTTCTAATCAACATCATTAGAAATACAACTCCCTTAATTTTCTTTTTTAACACTGATTTACTTTACATCTTATCAGGCACATTTTGTATTATAAATTGCTTTATTTGATGATTTTCCCCATTTATATCTATTATTTCGAAATGAATTTCTTCCCCTATTATCAATTTATATGTATACATATATAAAAAAAAGGGAGATGTAGTCTATCATTGAAATATACAGAAAAATAAGCGAGATAAACTATAAGGCCATGTGATTTTCTGCTTGATATGCGTGTGTTTGTGTGTGTAAAAAACGTCTGGGAGCAGAAGTTTGGTGATCATATAATTATGATGATGTTTTCTTTCTTATTGGTTTGGTATTACATTTCTGTTACTTTTTTCCTAGACATATTTAAGTTTATCTCCTTTTAGTTTAATAACATTTTGCATTTCTTTTATCTTTTTTTTTTTCTTTTTTCTTTTTTTCTTTAAAAAAAAAAAAAAAAAAAAATATTACAAAATGTCCAAAGAAGAAAAAGAAGAAGAGGAGGAACTATCTGTTATAGGAGAATTCATAATATCTCAAACTATTGGCCATGGATCTACAGGTCAAGTTAAACTAGGCATTCACCGAAAAACTGGAATAAAAGTAGCTATTAAAATCATTCCACGTAAACAGTTATCTACATCTATAAAAATTACTCAAGCTGTAGAAAGAGAATTAGCTGTACTTCAGCTATTGAATCATCCAAACCTCATTGATTTATATCAAATATTACAAGATTTAAATAATATATACTTTATAACTGAATATGTTCCTGGTGGTGAATTATATCATATTCTCACCGATAAGAAAGAAGGCCGCATTTCTGAAATCAAAGCAAGAGAACTATTCTCTCAAATTGCCAGTGCATTAGCATGGTGTCATGCTCGACATATCTGGTAAATTTATATAAAATATACACAGATACTATCCAATTGATCTAACATCCTCCAAAGTCATCGTGATCTAAAACCAGAGAATATACTACTAGATAGCAACAAAGAGCGCTTAAAGATCGCTGATTTTGGAATGGCAGTTATGCAACCGACAAACAGACTATTGAAAACAAGCTGTGGGTATGCTGATGATATCACTATTATGTTATATCATATATTAACAATTAATTAGATCGCCTCATTATGCTAGTCCAGAAATTGTGAGGGTAAATGCAATTATATAATAAGATAACAACAATAAATTGACAAGCCTACTCAATTAGGGAATTCCTTACTATGGACCAGCAACAGATGTTTGGTCTGCTGGTATTATCCTATATGTTTTATTGACCGGGAAATTACCATTTGATGATCATCACGTTGGTAAATTATTAGCAAAAATAAAGATTGGACGTTTCAAACCAATGCCGGATTGGGTATCCCATTCAGCCAAGGACCTTATTTATAGGATGTTGATTGTTGATCCCAACAAACGCATTAGCGTGAGTATAATTTTACATGTTTATATGACAAAAAAAAATACTTATTTGCTTTAGTTTAATGACATTTTATTACACCCTTGGATGCAATTTGATCATTTTACTGATACACCATTTACAATACACTCTTTTGCATTCCAAAACAATAATCCTTGGCATGATGAAAAGTTAAAATCACCCATTTTATTACAATCAAATGATCTTGATGGTCCTACAAGAGAAACCTTAAAAGTATTGTGGCGGGACCTCAGTCATGATCAAATTATAACTGCATTGCAAGAAAAGGAGTGAGTAACCCACATGTTTGTTTCACACATTTTTTTTTTTTTTTTTACTAAATGAAAACAATAGGCCAAATATCCAAAAACTCACCTATCAATTATTACAACAACGACGTTTAGAAAGATCGACAAATTCTAAAAACGTGAATTGTGACACAGAACAAATAGGTCCACCATCACCTCCAAACAATGATAGGCCTTGTGATCATCAACAAAATTACTTTGAATATGACGATAGTCTTCTTTCACCACCATCCGAAGAAAAACCAATGCATTACTTTGATGATGTTACACCACAGTTACAATCAAACAACTATCATAATGCATCCAAATCATCCGATTTTTGCAGTATTAAACCAATATACAAACATCATTACTACAATATACCCATCATAATCCAGCATTCAACTACTAAAATTAGACCTATTATTCATATATCAACACCATATATATTCTCAATAGAACCAAAATTACAATTATCATTAATTTCTGCATGTCAAAAAAATGAATTAAATGCAAAGCTTGCGTCTGCAGCCGTTTTACTAACCTCAAATCTAAAAGCATTCGGAAACAAAATCAAATCATTATTTTTATCCCATAAATCTAAACAAAAAAGACATTATCGAAAAGAAACAGTATATACTTGCTGTACTGCAACGTCAGAATATGTAGCTGCTGGTAAACTACATTATATACTGTCTCAAGTAAGAATAATAGGTTTCTTTATCTTTTCAATACGCAAAGCACTAATATGATATTAAAGCATTTTACAGGTACAATGAGTGGATGCATGTATCCTGACGGTAGAGTAATTTGGTCTGGGAAATTAGGTAAAATCACATTTACATTATAATTCATTCCAAAAAAAAAAAACCAATGCATTTTATTTTATTGATTAGGCCCCGTTGATTTTTGTAATCACAAGATGAGTTTTATATGCAAGATCAAAAAAGCAGCTGCTTCTCTTTATAAATTTACTTTTGTTATTGAAAAGCAAGACATTCTTCTTATGAATGAAATCTTGGAATTATTAAACCAATATGAAATTGACTCAAATGTCGTTATGCAAGCAAATAATTGGATTGATAAAAATCCTTCCACGGAGGCACTTTTGATCAAAAGCTTTCAATAATTATAATAAAGCATCAATACTCTATTGATGATATTTACATCTTGTTTATGCTTGAATTGGAAGATGGGGCATCAGATCATAGATTTTGCATTAAAAAAGGGGCTCGGCGGAATTTAAATTCGACAAGGTTCCATGGCCCTCTAGATCTTCAAAAATGATGCTTTTAAAAAAAAATTAACAGGTTTTGAATATTTTCTTTAAAAAGTCAATAGTAACTGTAGTTTGTATTATTAATCAATATGGCAGTACTCAATTAGCTACATCTGATAATAGCATTTGTTTTAAAAAAATTCAGAAAACCTTGCTATATATCCAATATTAAAACCCCTGTTTTTTTGTGGAAAAGTCAAAATTAATAGAAGTAAATCTGCAATTAAGCGTCAAATTATTATAGGGCCAAGTTTTGCGGTCATTTGATGCCAGTATATACCATAGTAAAAAGTTGCGTTTTCGGAGTGAAAAATTGACATTTTGCTAAACTTGATGTTTTTCGCCTATATCTCCAGGTCCAAGGGGGTCCAAAAATTCCATCTAAAAAAAAACTCCAAAAATTCATTAAATAGTATTTATTCGAGGAGAGGATTTGTTTGATATACATTTGCACGCTCAAAAATGTCTGTACACATTAAAATGCGCTCTTTTAAGTGCTGTTTATATGTGGTAATTAGTGAAACAACAACATCTAAATGCACGATTCTTCAGAAATAAATGATTCTTGCTACTTTTAACAATTTATTTGGACGCAACTAATGCGACAATATAATTGTTTTTAACTGCCATCGTTTAGTATAATATTGAAAGCTAAAAAAAAAATATGCACTGTAGCATTTTTACGAAAAAGTGCTAAAACATGGTTTTTGATGTTTCACATTGGGAATTATGTATTTGGATACTAAATATTCTGGTAGACTACCTGGAATTAATGTTCTATATCTGGCTAATATATAATTAAAGTTTCCTGATCGAATTACTTCAAAAACTCGTATTATTAAGCTGTGAATGCAGCCTAGAAATTCTAGTATGGCAATTAACATAATTTTTTTCTACAGTATCTAAATTATATGTTGCATAATTTTAGCTGTGTGTATCTTTTCTAGCATTGTAATTTCATTTTAGTATTTTCTGTTTTAACATTCTCCAAGAAATCTTCAAAAGGTTGAATAGGATGCAAGTTTGGATAACACACAAAATGAACTAGTTAGTCGAGTTGAAATTTACAACGAAATCCCACCTTTGTCCGGTCCGAGAATCGATCGAGACACGCTAGATTTCCTAACTCCTCCACACCCAATACATCCAGCCTATTCGAAATTCGCCAATGGGCATATGGACCATCTGAAAGAAGGCAGATTGGTAAATCCTCCTCTTTTTCCACTAGTTAGGCAAGTATTAGAACATACAAAAATGATGGATGATTGCATCTATCTCAACATCAATGTATACAACAAGATGAATAGATATGATGGATTCATTCATGTTATAATGAGATGAATGTTACATTTATAGACCGATGCTAATGATTATATTTTTTTTTTTTTTTTTTTTTCTATAAACATCTCAACAACATTTCACAACATTTTCAACATACAACATATATCAACTTTTAACTACACCTTATGATCTATTTCGATTTTACTTTTTAACTTTTATCAATTATGAATATACAGTTATGGGTCGTGTTATTCGTGCTCAGAGAAAGGGTGCCGGATCTATTTTCCGCTCCCACACCGTTGGCCGTAAGGGTGCTGCCAAGTTGAGAGTTTTCGACTTTGCTGAGCGTCACGGTTATGTTCGTGGTATTGTCAAGGATATCGTTCACGATCCTGGAAGAGGTGCTCCTCTTGCCAAGGTTGTCTTCCGTGACCCCTACAAGTACAAGCTCCGTACTGAGACTTTCATCGCCACCGAAGGTATGTACACTGGTCAATTTATCTATGCCGGTAAGAAGGCTACCTTGAACATTGGTAACGTCATGCCTTTGGCTTCTATGCCCGAAGGTACCGTTATCTGTAACGTTGAAGAAAAGGTTGGTGATCGTGGATCCATTGCCCGTACCTCTGGTAACTACGCTACCGTTATTGGTCATGGTGATGATGGTAAGACCCGTATTCGTCTTCCCTCTGGTTCCAAGAAGGTTATTCCCTCTACCTCTCGTGCCGTCATCGGTATCGTTGCTGGTGGTGGTCGTATCGATAAGCCTCTCTTGAAGGCTGGTCGTGCTTTCCACAAGTACAGAGTTAAGCGTAACAGCTGGCCCAAGACTCGTGGTGTTGCTATGAACCCCGTTGACCATCCTCATGGTGGTGGTAACCATCAACATATTGGTAAGGCCTCTACTATGGCTCGTGATTCTCCTGCTGGTCAAAAGGTTGGTTTGATTGCTGCTCGTCGTACTGGTCTCCTCCGTGGTACCAAGAAGATCAAGGATGCTTAAATCTTTTAAATTTCTACTACTACTACTACTACTATGTCTCTTTGTTTTTCGAGAATAAAAACGACACAAACATACATACACAATATATATATACAATTTTCTTATAGAGTTATTAAATGTTGGAATTTTTTATTATGTGAATTATTAAGGGAACGAAAGAATTTTAAAGTGTAAGCATCTTTCCAAAGCGAAGACCTGCTACAGCTAATCCAACAATTTTAACTGTTTCAAATCCAATATAAGCACGATGAGCTTTAGGAAATTGCTCATCTTCATGACCAGTACGATTAATCTGCTTTGCTTTTTTGTTTAATGTTGGAAGCAAATAAACAGCTTGAATAGCGGTTACAGTAGCTGGGATCCAGATTGATTTAGCAAGATAGCCATCTACAAATCCATTATTATCAATAATTCTCTTGCGCCATTCACAATACAAATCCAAACCAAGAACACCAACCATAATCTACATGAAATTTTTATATTGTAAATTGTGTAACAGCTTGTCATGTCAAACAAATCTTACTTCGATCTTATTAAGCCAGTTAAAACGTTGTCTTCCACAATCCAATTTTTGTTGATCGCTCAAATGTGGTGATTGTAAAAAGAGTGGTGTCTCCAAAAAACTTAAATTAAGCGTCGTAGCAAACCAGTAAGTATTTACAATGGCTAAATATAATGTCAAGTCTCTTAGAGATGTCTTTTGCCATAACTTTTTGTGTAAAATGACTTCGATAGCAACTGAAGGAACCAAAATTTTGGCGGCTGAAAGTGGATCTTCCAAGAATCGAGCACAGCAATTTGAAAACGTAGTATTTGGCATTTTGTAATATATAATTAATTCAGAAATGATGAAAGAAAGTGTTTCTTAGCTTGAATACAGAGAAATACAAATGTATTTATTTTAAGACGGAAAATAACCATTATTTGTTTTCTTCTATATAAATCCGAAAGCTTATATTTTTCAATCTTTCAATATTTATTTACCTAGTAAAGTATTTTTATTTGAAAAAGTCGATACTTTTATTATTCATATTAATCTATAAAAGAGAATAGCTTTATAAAATTACGTTTTGTTTGACTTTGCTATACTTTATAGATTTATAGTTGACGAACATGATCAACTGGCTCTTCTGAATGTGGTAATATTTAAGTATATTGTTTGAGTGATAGTTCAGTTCTTTTTTTTTTCGTAATGTCTTATACTCCCGAAAAACTTTACACCCCATAAGTTTTTGTAAGCACCTGCAGAAAAATTCAAATTTTCAAAAATTCAAATTGCATAGTCTTTCCATCTTCAAATCAAAGCATCCTCTCTTTCCTATAACTAACCCCATACTAAATATTGTTTGAGATATACGTTAGACACTAATAAATAGATATAAACTGATCACATTATGTTACCAAGCCCTAAATTTATTTGATATCTCATGAAAGGCTCAAAAGTGAGCAAAATTCATTGCTTTTTTCTTAAAACTGGCTCTTATTTTTTATCACAGTTCAATTTTTTTTTTCTTCATTAAATAACACCAAAATAGAATTTATGTCAATGTACCTGACATGTTCAGCTTTAACTCAAAAATGAGTATCCAGAAATACCCTATCTTCAGCAGTTGGTATAACTTTTTTAATGCTAATGTTTCTGATTTTTATAAGCATTTCGCTACTAAAATTAAAAGCTTTGCGTCTTAATATCCTTGCAGAAAATTAAATTAAACTAATAGCTTCTAACAATAAAATTTACTTGTTTTAAAGTGCTTCATAACATGTTTAAGTACGAAAAATTCTGAGCTCTCTTTTAATTTTTTTTCTGATATTTTTTGTCGTAAATTACAATGTAGTTGTTATGAAGATGCAAACCACGTTTTACAAGGATGCTTCAAATCTGAATAATTGATATGAGGATGCACAGTAAAATTATCTACCAATCTAGCTATTGATAATTATTTTAGCTGTAGTCTGCGAAGAGAAAACGAGGTCTTTGTCAATTCTTTTTTAGAATTCAAAATATGGGGTAAGTATATACCCGTTTATTTTGAGGCAGAACCGAGAATATTCGTTTTTTAAGCATTCGATGGATAGCTCTACGAAAAATTAACATTTCCAAAAAAGCTACATTGGATACAATAGAGCTCAATGAGGTTTATCAACTTAATGTAAAAAATAAACTGGTTAATATACAGTCAAACCTCAATTTAAGGGCACTCGTGGTTTCTTTTAAAAAGTTCCTAATATCGAGGACCTCCCTTAAATCAAATTTAAAACACGGATCAACTTCGATTTTAAGAAAGGAATAAAGACATCTTAGATAATCACACCACATCCTTAATCCATGATACAAAAACCTCCTTTATATCGAGGTTTCCGTTATATTGAGGGACATTTTATATGGAGATTTGACTGTATATATAAATACAACTTCATATGACCAAGCCAAAAAATAAATTGTTTCTTATGCATGTAGCAGACAACTCACTCAATTAAAGCTTACGTTACATTTTTGTCCCTTTTTTTTTGTCCCTTTCACATATTGTACTTACTGAATGAATATAATTTGTTAGTTACAATTATAGCACTACTATTATCGTCTTTGTTTTCGATGCAATTTTACCTATTAATATAGTCTAACTATTAAGATTAATTCGCGTAACATGTAATTGTTGTAAAGTATTTGCCGCTGTTATACATATGGAAGCAATCCCGTTTATAAAAAGTCATGGTAAAGTGTGCTTCATTATAATACATATACACATTATTAACAATTTGAGAAAATGTTGATTTTTTTTTGAATTGTAGTATATTTGTATTTAGTCTAATATTTGAGAGAGGTAAAAATGTTATTGTATGAATTTAATGAAATTCACCGTTGCCATGCAATATGATATTGCATGATTAAGATGATAAAACCCACAAATAACGAGATGTTCAAAAAATTTGTTCTTCTTGAATATAATAAATAATGTAATTCTTTATTCCTCATAAATGTACAAGAAACTTTTGTAAATTCAATTAAAGTATTTGAATTGAACAAAACTATTTTACTACCCTGTTTCAATTTACAATGAGCTGTTCCATTTGCAACTACAGTACTATATTTTCTAATTTAAACATCCCCTACATACCATTGCATTGCAAAAAAATAATAACTTCGGCGAATTTTCTTAGAACTTTCATATATCTCAGGCGTGGCGGCAATTTAAATCGAAAATTTTCTGATGATGAAAAAGTTGGATGAAAACGATTTTAAATTCCTAAAATGCAAAATTGACAACAAACATGTATAGTAACCTGGCTAACTTTATTAAGTAATCTCAACATAAAATTAACTTTTGTATCTAATGGTATATTTATTGAAAACGTGTATCACCAAAAATTTTGTAAAAAAAGCAAAAACATAAAAATTAGTTTTTAGTGATTTTAAAAATACTTTTATCGTTAAATGTTAAAGTTAGTGTTACAGACGAGTAACGCAAAAAAATACCTATTATTTGAGGCATTATTTGTCACTCTAGCTCTATTTTTCTTAGAGTTATTAGCTTTTTTCGAAAAAGTCAAATTTTCGACGAGGGTAGACAAGGAGAAATTGATGTTTTTTTCGAGATTAATTTTATGATAAAATATAATAAAACTAATTGAAAGAATTATTTTTGGATTATAAACTATGTGCTTAAACTGTTTCTATCTCGAGTTACAGTCCATTGAAGTTGCGTTTTTGTACACTTTTAATGGAAATAACTTTATAAATAGTGTGTGAGCTTAATTGGAATTTTTTTTAGATTTATTTTTCTCCTTTCTATGTCTGTTTTAAGATATTACTCTTTGTAATTGCTTTAAAATTGCAAGAGTTATCAACTAAAAAGTAGATTTTGTTGTAATTTTCTGAGTATTTTAAGATGCAGTCCACATAAAACGGAGTTTGATCATTCAGGTCCCGTAATTTGAGGCTGATATGCAGTAAAATTGTTCTTTGAAGGGGGTTTCTGGTGCAATCTTTAAGGCAACGTTGTAAAAAGTATTCTAACATACATACTCTGATCTCCTGTATGCTCTCAGAGCACATGGATGTGCTCAAATGAGATGGTTAATAGGCTCATAAGGTCATCAATACGCTCATATAATAGTAGTATCTCAGATATTGACCGAAAAGTTAATCAATGTAAATTTAAATTTATAGTCCACTTTTGACATACCATTAAATTGTATTTTCAATATAGATTTACGCAACTTAATTGTACTACAGTCGAACCTCAATTTAAGGGCGCCCGTGGTTTTTTTTTAAAAAGTCCCTAATATGGAGGACCTCCCTTAAATTAAATTTAAAACATAGATCAACTTCAATTTTAAGAAAGGAATGAAGGCATCTTAGATAATCATACCACATCCTTGATCTATGATGGTAATGATGAAATTGACGATTTGGAAGAAACAAACGATATTGTTCCTGTAAATGAAGAAAAATTCTAGCAAGTTTAGGTTATTATGTTACTTCAAACTTTGTTGCTACAAATAATGAAGGTTTCAAAATACTTCTTAAAGATATGGTAGATTTCTACTTACGATATAAAAAAAAGGTAATACAATGCAGATGCAATCAAATTACATTAAAGGGGATTTTTCTCAAAAAAAGATTAAAAACATTTTGAGTATTTACATCTAGTAAAAAAAACTTGTACCTAAAATTGTTCTTTTTTTAATCTTGGGACCATTAATATTATAATAAAATAAGGGGCATGTGGAAAAAAAAAAGTTTCCTTAAATATAAATTCGAAAAAAGGGGTTTTAAGCTGTAAAATTTGTCCACCAGTCTTCGATGGATCCAAAAATCTCCTTTATATCGAGATTTCCGTTATATTGAGGGACCTTAAATCGAGGTTCGACTGTATTGACTATTTTGTAACTTATTACAAAAAGGTCAAGAAAGGGAGTATATTAACAAAAGTTCTTCAAATTTTTTTAGACATTGCTACAAAAACGTAATTAAAAAACAGAAATGGGTAATACAATTACAACTGGTCTTAGTTTATTAGAAGGAAAGAAAGGATTCATCAGTTCAATGGATTATTGTGATATATATGTTAAATGTTTAACTCAAATTACTAATGCAGTATTAGAATACTGCAGTAAAATGAGATAATAAAAGCTTTAAAAAGATACAGTTTAAATCCTTCTTTATTAAAATATGGATAGTGTGCAATAAGTCTATATTTCTACTATATTTGTATTATTTGTAATTTCATTATGCCTAGCACAGTTTGTACTGTAACTGTCAGTGATCTATCTGAATTAGGAATTAGGGGATTACTAATTTAGAGTATTTGTTAAACCATAATGTTTATCATGCAGATCAGAACATACTACATTCCATACGTCTATTCGTGCTTTTTATTGAATCACAAAAGTATGATTCTATTTTAATCACGCGATATCCAATATCCATATGTTTATTCTTTTGATAAATCTGTTTGTGGAAGATACAATGATAATATGGATATTCACGGAAAAACAAAATAATTATAAAAAAAAACAAGGAAAGTCGACTAGATAACGGTAGGTTTTATTATCAAGTTAAGACTGGAGGTCTTTCTTCTAAGAAATATACCCTCCTTTTATATACAATTTCAGCACCTTTGAATAATGTAACCCTTCGTAGTTTTGGAACACCTAAAATTAATTTATGATAACATTATCAACTCCGTCCTACCAAGGAATGTCCTTTCGAGTGAGATATGTGTTTGATGTTAAATTAAGATTTTTCTTAGTTTTTGTATTTAATTTAATTCAATCAGTTGTAATTCTAGTTAACCACCAGATGAAATGGAGATCGAATTGGATGTATTCCACACTATTTAGTTTGTCCGTGATTTAAGGTTTATATTGAGCTTCTTGATTTACATAGTCAAGGTGCCCTTTTAATGTCTGTTCTTTGACATATTTGTTAATTGTTAATGATCCAGATAGAACAATCCTTACTTTGGTCCATGTGTTTTTTAGGTTTATTTATCTATCAGAATTAGGAATTACCGAATTACCAGTTTAGAGCATTTGTCAAACCATGATGTTTGACATGCAAATCATACAATGCTGTATTCCACGCGTTTATCATCATACTACTATGGGACTATAGAAACATGATTCTATTATATTCACACAATATCCACATGTTCATTCTAATTATATTATCATTCACATTTAATTCACTTATCAAATTAGCATATAAACCCTCTCTATAAGCTCATAATAAAACGGTACTTTTTCATTTGAATAATTTTATACGTTTACCTTTTGATAAATCATTTATTTTATGATTCCACCTGTTTTCATTTTTATAATTCAGTTTATTTTATTGTATGTTACGTTACTCATACTTTTCATATTTTATGATTAAATCTATGTCATCTCTATTTAAATATTAGAACTATAGTTTTATTTAAGATGGCATTTGATTTCTTATGTGTGGAAATAGTATCTTAGTTCAGCACAGTTCTATCAACTGTCAATTATTCCGTAATTTTGAATATTTTGTTGAGTTTGCAGTAAATAACGAAGTTGTTTACTAAAATAAAAAAAATATAAAAATAAAAGCGGTAGAAATACAATTATAATCAGCTAAAGTTTTATTACAAAAGATTTCTGAAGATTAAATATAATTG